>ML807770.1:184361-198255 GCA_009831015.1 Picea engelmannii
TCATGGCTTGTCGGTCATTTAAGATAGTTCTGGAAGGCAGGTCGACGTGATCCAATGCCCATCGGATCATGTCGTAGTATGGGAGAAACCGAGGTCTGGTCGCAACCAGGTGCATCCCCGACTGAACAATTGTCTTGTACTTAATGTTCATGTCGTCTTTCACAATATCATAGTTATAGTCATCAGAGTCTGAACAGTTAACCAGCTCAGATTGTAGAATGTTTTAAATAGACGACCAGGTGGATACTGAGCCACTCGTTCGGGACAAAGTATCTGAGACATTGTCTGGACCCTGTGCCACAACCTCGATGTTTGCTTTTGCTGCTCTCTTTGGTGCCATAGCTGAAGCTTGTTGTTTTTCTCTTCTGCAGTAAACCTGTGTATACATGCGGAAATAAGTATCCTCGAGGAAAGGCGAGTTCTATGCGTTAATAAGAAATTTTTAAAAAATAAAATGAAATCTCGTATACATTTGAAAATCATGTACCTTTTACATAAGTCTGTCAAATCGCGAATAAAACCAAATTTATTGAAAAAAATCCGATCTTATTTTCTTCGTGGATTTACCCTAATTTCTCATTAATGTCATGAATATTGGGCGGCTTGACAGGTACTCGGGTTATGGAGAGTAAATAAATAAATACCTCGTGAAGTGTGCCAACCTTGAAGCGCGGGACGTATTCCATTTAATTTTAAAGTATTACAAATCTTATTGACTTAAAAAACTTCCTCGCCTTTCGTTGCATCGCGAACTTTGTTTTCACGTTTTGACCCTTTAACTCGCGATACTACGAGGGCCGATTTTAATGTAATCAATGGTAATCGTGATTTGTGGATCCTTAATGATATGATTAACTTAATCGCCATATCGTGACTCGGGAATTCGAAGACAAATTTTTAGGAGAGTGATATGTCGAGTCACGATATCGCGAAGCGACGATAATTAGGCTTGAATTAAGAGAAGGAAATCTTTAGATTAGGCGATTAATTAATCTTGATATAATTATATCGCAACTTCGTGAATCGGAGTTTTGGATACCTTGACTTTATGAAAGAAAATGTCGAGTGGTGATGTGCCGAGAACCAAGTTTAACCGTGGTTAGTTTTTTACCTTTAGTTATCAACCAAGGTTTTCACAAAATCCATCGCGTTCTCGGCTATCGGAGCTATAAGAACAAAAACTTGTCCTCGACGAATGCCGAGACGCGAAATACCGACGATGCCTAATCAAGTATTAAAGGTTTTACCACAGTCAATGCCTTAGGTGGAAAATTTGAAAAATGAGTTCGTAATTTCGTGACTTAGGGACTTGAGAAATCAAAAATCAAAGCGTCCAACTTGCGATATCCGAAAATAAAACAAAAAAGGAAAACATATTAGCGAAAAACGAATCTTTTCTTTTGAAAATGAAAAAGCATTTCCATTCACGGGACAAGATTTCAGAGCTTCATGATTTCGGAAGGAAGAGAAAAGTTGTTTTAGATCTCGAGTATCAAAAATTGAAAGTTTGAGCGAGGTGAAAAACAAGGGCAGCTCCAACACATCAGACCCAGGATGATAAGTTGTACTAAAGTTCAGATTCATTCTGAATCCTTTGAGCAATCCTTTCCAAAAATTCGAGGTGAATTTCGGGTCTCTATTGGACACAATTGTTTTAGGAATCCCGTGCAATCGTGCCACTTCCTTTATGAAAATATCAACAACCTCTTTTGCCTTGTGCATAGTTTTCAGTGGAATAAAATGAGAATCTTTCGTAATCTTTTCCACCACCACCATGATTGAATCCGTGATTGAATCATGCAACTTTTCTGTTCTAGGCAATCCTATAATAAAATCCATTGTCACCACTTCCCACTTCCATTCAGGAATGGTTAAAGGTTGCAGCAACCATGTTGGGTGTCTATTCTCAGCTTTCACTTTCTAGCATTCCATACATTTAGCGATGTACTCGGCGATCTCTTTCTTCATACCTGGCCAAAAGTAATGGCTCTTGATCACTGCCACCATTTTATGATATCCAGGGTGTCCTACATAAGGAACATTATGCATTTCATGCAAAATCATTCTTTTCAAGTCCTGGACATTTGGAACAAAAATATTGTTCTTGCGCAACAATATTCCATCTATTCCCAACTTATAATCATCCACCTTCTGAAATATCTTCCCCTGCTGTAGCATTGCTACCAATTCTTTGTACTATATATCTTTATTAGCAGCCTCCATAATTTTTCTTTTAACATCAGCTTGGTACATGATAATGGCTGAAGTATGTAACTCATGCACCTTCCTACTGAGTGCATCAGCCACTTTATTCTCCTTCCCTTTCATATGATTTATATCAAAATCATATTCGCTTAGAAACTCTAACCATCTGCTTTGTCTAGCATTTAGATTTGGTTGATCAAATAAATATTTCAGACCATTGTGGTCTATTCTTAGCTCAAACTTCTTTCCCATGAGGTAGTGTCTCCATTTCCTCAAGGCATGCACTATGTCTTCCAACTCCAAATCGTGAGTGGCATAGTTTCTTTCATGATCCTTCAACTTCCTTGATTCGTAACATATGACAAACCCATTTTGACTGAGGACTCCACCAAGTCCTTCATTACATGCATCAGTGCATACAATGAAGTCTTATTCTGGGTTTGTGATCCTTAATATTGGAGCACTTGTCAATCATTTTTTCAAGTGTTGGAAACTTCTTTCAAAATCCAGTGCCCACTGAAACTTCACTCCCTTTCTTTGCAAGGAAGTGATTAGATGTGCAATATTCAAGAATCCTTCAATAAATCTTCTACAGTAACCTGCAAGACCCATGAATGATCTCACCTCTGTCAAATTCTTCGGTGATGTCATTCTCTAATGGCCTCTATCTTCTCAGGATCCACTGATATCCCATCCTTTGAAATAATATGCCCCAAATAATGAATTTGTTTATGATAAAATGAGCACTTGCTCAATTTGGCATATAACTGTTGTTCCCTTAATACTTGCAACACCATCCTCAAATGATGTTCATGCTCTTCCTCTAACTTGGAATATATAAGAATTTCATCCAAAAAGACAATGACAAACTTGTCCAAATACTCTCCGAAAACACCATTAATTAAGCACATGAAAACAACTAGTGCATTTGACAACCCAAATGGTACCACTGTGAACTCATAATTACCATACCTTGTCCTGAATGTGGTCTTGCTAATATATTCTTCTTTAATTCTTACCTGATGGTATCCTGATCTGAGATCTATCTTTAAAAATATCTTTGCATCCTTCAATTGATCAAAGAGGTAATCAATCCTTGGTGGAGGATACTTGTTCTTAACAATCACTTTATTCAACTGTCTGAAGCCAATGCACAACCTTAGTGTTCCATCCTTCTTTCTCACAAACAAGAATGGGGCACCCTAAGGTGACATGCTTGGGCGTATATACCCCTTCTTTAGAAGTTCTTCAAGATGCATTTGCAACTCCTTCAATTCTGGTGTACTCATTCTGTAAGGAGTCTTTGATACTGGTGCTTCTCCAGGCATAAAATTTATAGAGAAATCAATGTCTCTCCTTGGGGGTAGTCCGGGTACCTCCTTGAACACATCCTCAAAATCTTCCAGGACTAAATAATCTTCCAAATTTGGCACCTTATCTTTAGGTGTCTCTTCCAAATGAGCCGCAAATATTTGACATCCTTTTCTGTAACATTTCTTCAGCTGCAATGCTGAAATTTCTCTAATGGTTACTGCCCTAGGAATTCCCTATACCTTCCTTAGTTTCCCTTCCTCATCTAGGCAAGTAAATGCTTTGTTGTGACAATCTAAGAGAGTGTGGTGTTGTTCCAACCAATCCATCCCAATTAGACATTCATACGAACCTAAAGGAAATATGTTCAAATCCAACTTGGTGTTCAGTCCATTCATGTCTATGAGGCATGACTTAACCATCTCATTAAATTTTCTTTTGGCTCCTGTATCTAGTTGCACCAACCAGAATTTCCCATGCTTGCTTCTTGGAAATTTCAAACTTTCCACCATCTTAGGGTCTATATAACTATGACTAGCTCCTGAATCAATTAAAATAGAAAGGGTTTGGTTTTTGATCATACATTCCACTTCAATCATGTGGGAATGATACTCTACTTTATTTTTGTCTAGGACTGCATAAATCCTTGGCACATATTTGCCCATGTCCTCTATTGTCTCAGCCCATTGTACATTGTGAACAACCCTACTTTTTTCACCTCTGTGAGGACAATCTTTGAACCTATCGTCCCCTTTACAACCCCAACATTGCATAGGTGGTTGTCTTGGACCTTGACTTCTTGTTTCAATCACTTTGGGTTCTTTATGTGTTTTATGCCCTTGTGGATTATTTCTAAAGAACAGTGGATTAGCTCCCTTCTTCCTCTAATCCATCTTGAATTTCTTATTGTCTTCCCAAGCTTTATAGAAAGTTGTCTTTTCTTTTTGCTGATCATATAAGAATTTAGATTTCTTGGTGCAAACCTCCTGCCCTCAGGCTGAGATCCGTGCAGGATCTTCTCTAAACCATGACAAGGGTTAACTGAACTCCTTGTGTAAACCTAGAAAGGATTTTGGGTCTCTCAAGTTGGGCACCTTGAATGCAATGTCACGGCTCTTGGAAATAGCCGAAACGTGAAATTGCAAATGGCTTAAGGTGTAAGCCCCTTCTTCATCCCCTTTTTCAATGTGACCACAGCCAAGCCTTAACACAAGCACCTTTCTCAACTCACGACTTCATGATTTCGAGCACCAACCTCTCGTGCTCTTCCCTTGCAAATCCCTAAAACGCAATATGTCAACGAAGGTTGACTCCACCCAAGCGACGGGTGCACACCACTTGTCACCATTGTTTACTCCACTTACAGAGTGGGTCCTTGCCACCTGTTCGCACAAGTCTTTGGCTTTCACAACTTGAGAGAATGGTGAACAACCTTTCCTCTCCCTCTACAAATCCCTGACTCCAAAATCGTTCCTTCAATGAGATCGATGGTTGTGTGTCTCTCTAGATCCAATGACCCTTGTTGTATCGGGATTTCACCAATCGGAAATCCACAACACTAGACCCAAACCATTGGTCACTCCATTCTCCAAACTTCGATACATGAATTCACATATGATATCAATGGTATTCGTTGCTCTAGATCTAATGGTCACCACTCCTCCTGAACTTATGGGTGTTGCAAGACACTTAGTCTTAATCCCTCTGTTGGTCTATCAGATCCAACGATCCATGGAATTTTGACACTTCTCCTTGAAGTGACTCCACCGTCTGTTTTCAACTTCTCAAGGACTTTTGGCCAAATGACTTGGCATCCTCCCTCCTGAACTTGACTTCTGTGAGACGATTTTGACCTCCACCACCCTTTGAACAATTCAAAGATTCTATCCCTTCTGAGCTTTCTCTTGTGAACTCAAGGCTTCCAAAAGGGTCCCTGCACGCACTCCTTGCGGCAAGTTTTCAAATAACCTCTGGTTATTTGGGTCTTTGTCTCTATGCACTCTTTGCAACACAAAATGCTTCCACTCCCCTATGAGTTTGAAGTCATTCGTTCCCTTCTCCCAGCCTGCGCACACTTTGCATGTCTCTGTGATCTGCTAGCACTCTTGCTTGTAAAGACACAATTTGACTCTCCTCTGAGAGTTATGAGATGAAACTCAGAGCCTGGTCGATGCACTCCTTGCAGACCCTCCACTACACTCTCTGCAGGATTTTTTAGAAAGAGAAACAACTAAAACTCATTCTCCCCTTATCCAGAATTCAAACATTCAACATAGAATTCTAGAGCATACACACACATATAGCATTGAAGAAAAATGCATACAAAGAATGCAAACAATTCTGCAACATACCATTTAACAGGTGGTTCCAGCAACCATAACAAACACATAGATTGGAATCAAGGCTTACTTATATTAATTCTAATGCTCTCGTACATGGAAAATAACAACTAAAATGCATAAAATTATTTGTTCTCCTATATTCTTCTCTGCAGCTCCACAACTTATGAATTCTGAATAATCATACAATGATACAAGGTGAGGGTGTCTATGACCCGTTTTCCCTCCTACGCTTCTAAAATTGTCCAATCTATTAAATTAAATCCACCTACTTACATTAAAAAGACTTAAATTCCTATTACATCCGTGGATAGGAACATACGCTCCAAAATTAGTTTTGGATATTCATGATATAAATGCGATTGCACTTTCCTCCTATCCATTTCATTAATGTTGTAGATTTTGGAATTCACAACGTTTCAAAAAAAACATATTTAATTGCATCTGCGTGTCCAACTATCTCCTTGGTTTTAGGCATGCACTTGGGCTTTATATGATGCTCCTGCATCATACTCCCTCACTTGAAAATTTTCATGAACTCATGTTCATGAGTTCCTTCACTGTTTGTACATGATTTTGAATTTTCGCTTCATCCTCCCAACTGGCATCTTCAACTGGATGTCCTTTCCACTTGACCAAGTATTCAAAATACTCTTTTCTCCTGGTCTTTCTGCTAATCCTCTTGTCAATTATGCTTTCCATCTGTGAATTTTCATCTACAGGCATTTGTTTCATCCATGGAATTTATTCATGTTCACCCTTTCACTCCTGCTTCTTCAGCTCTATAAGGGTACAAATCCATGACATTGAATATCGGTGAGATTTCGACCCCATCGGGTAATTCAATCTCATACGCGTTTGCCCCAAATTTTCTTATGACCTTGCACGCTCCAATTTTATTCATCTTCAACTTGTTGTATGTTCCCCTTGAGAACCTTTCCTTCCTCAAATGTGCAAGAATCAAATCACCATCTTCAAATCGAAGTTCTCGCCTGTGTTGATCTGCTCTACGCTTGTACTCTTGACTTGAACTCTGCAATCACTCCTTGATTCTGCTATGAAGCTCCTTCATTCTGTAACAACCCTAGTTAAATAATTTCTTAAGGTTTATCAAGTATAATAATTAATAATTAACTGTCCTAATGTGTATTAGTTAAGTAATGATTAATTATTAATAATATTAATTAATTAATCAATTATTATCTATTGTTTAATATATATTGATTAATTGATTAATTGATTGATTAACACATTTAATGTTTAGGATAAATAATTAAATACTTAATAACTTTTAATTCATTATTATAAAACTTTACGTATGATAGGGGATAGAGTATTGAATGGAGGGATAAGGTAGTAAATGGAGGGATAAGTTGGGTGGCATTAAATGAAGGAGGAGGCGGTGAATGGGGGATATGAGGGGGGCAGAGGCCTTCGGGAGAGGATTATGAAATTTTGGAGGAGGAAGGATTATTGAGAGGGAAGGACTGTATTTTTTGTGGGGTATTTTCTAGTTTGGTCTGGAGAGTTTCGGTGGATTGTTACAGGGGTGCACCATGTTGCTGGGAGTTTTGGGCTCGGGGGCCAGGAATCCTCACAGAATCTTGGATCTAGGGAGTCGGACAGGCTCTTTTCCTAGCTGGCAGGGAGGAAGAATCGGTTTTGGGCAGAGTTTGGACAGAGCAATAGAGAGGACAACCTAAGAGCGGGAATTTAGCATCAGACAGAGGTATTTTTATTTATGTATTCTCATGAATATGTGGTGAATATGTGGTTGTTACATAACCTTATTTACATGTTGTTAATAAATCTAATTTATGCTGAATAGTAAATGATTATAGGTTATGAATAAATTGTACAGGATATAATATGTTTTTATTCAATATTTTATCTTGTGTTTTGTAAGGCTCTGTGGGGACAGAGACCTTACACATTCCTTCTGCAAAGTCCTCTGCACTAGCACTCCTGAATTCATCTTGTCCTGGATCTTTCAATTCAGAGACTCCCCTTGGTTGCATTCCATATACAATTTGGAATGGACTCTGCCCTGTGCTTCTATTAAGTGAATCATTGTAAGTGAATTCCACCTGTCACAGAATTTGATCCCATTGACTGTGGTGTTCAGTCTCTAAGCTCCTTAACAAATCTCCCAAGCTCTTGTTCACGACCTTTGTCTGTCCATATGTCTGAGGATGATACACTGAGATAAAAGACAAGTTTGTCCCCAGATTCTTCCATAAGGTCCTCCAGAAATGTCCTATGAACTTGGTACCTCGATAAGAAACGATATTCCTTGGAAAGTTTTGAAGTCTAACGACTTCTTTGAAAAACAGGTTCGCAATACGAGTTGCATCACTGGTTTTCTGACATGGTATGAAATGTGCCATATTTGAGAATCTATATACCACTACAATGATTGAATCATATCCCCTTTGTGTCCTTGGCAGTCCTAATATGAAATCCATGCTCAGTACATCCCACGACCTTTCGGGTATGGGTAATGGTTGATATAATTTTGCGTTCTACCTTTTTCCCTTCGTGTGTTGACAAATTTTGCACCCGTCCAAAAATTTCTTCACATATGTCCTCATCCCTAGCCAGTAATATGAGCCATTCAACTTTGAGAACATTTTTTCATGACTGAAGTGTCCAGCCAATCCTCTGTTGTTCTTTTCCTTTAGCAAATTCTCCCTCATGGAGCATTTCATAATACATAGTTGATTTCCCCTGAACAATAGTCCATCATGGATCATGTATTCTGTCCATTGGCTTCTGTCCCTGAGAATTGGATTCTCATATGCCTCATGTGCCTCTTTGAAATCCAGATCATCCCCATACATTTATTTGAGGTTATCAAAACCCAAAGTCTTAACTCTAAATTCTTGCATAAGCAAACATTTCTTGCTCAAAGTGTCAGCAACTTTGTTAGCAGTTCTAGAAATATGGTTAATCACAAAAGTAAAATTATGCATGTATTCCACCCATTTAGCATGTTTTTGGTTCAACTTCTCTTGTCGAGTCACGAATTGCAAAGCGTGATTATCGTTGTATAAAATGAATTCTTTTGGAACCAAATAGTGCCTCCATTTCTTCAGTGCTTGTATGACTGCGTAGAATTCCTTGTCATACGTAGAGTACTTAATATTTGCTTCATTCAGTTTTTCACTGAAATACGCTACCGGTCTGTTGTCTTGTCTCAAGACTGCTCCAATGGAAAATCCACTCGCGTCACACCTGACCTAGAATGTCTTGCTAAAATCTGGAAAAACCAGAATTGATTGCTCAATGATCTTCTTCTTCAGCAGGTTGAAGCTCTTCTCCGTTTCCTCTGTCCAGTGAAAATATTTATGTCTTTTCTTCACTGTATCCATCATTAGTGTGCTAATTCCACTGAAGTTTCGGATGAATTTCCTGTAGAAACTAGCCAAACCATGGAATCTTTGAACTTCAAACACGCTCTTCAGGGATGGCCAATCCTTAATTGCCTTTATCTTTTCTAGATCCATTTTCAATTCATTTGCAGAGATAACAAAACCCAAATAAATGAGTTGTGTCCTCATAAATGACGATTTCTTCATGTTGATCAACAATTTCTATTGTTGTAACCTTCTCATCATTGCAGCTAAATGCTTCAAATGCTTTGCTTCAGTTTTGCTGAAAATTAATATATCGTCAAGATATACAATGACGAATTTCCTGATGAAATTCTTCAGGACTTCATTCATCAACCTCATGAAAGTACTGGGTGCATTCATCAAGACAAATGGCATGAAAATACATTCATACAACCCTTCATTCATCTTGAATGTTGTCTTCCATTCATCACCTTCTCTCATTCTAATCTGATGATATCCGCTTTTCAAATCAATCTTTGAAAAAAAAAAATCTCCACTCAAGCAATCCATCAAGTCATCTATCCTTGGCAAGGGAACCTGTACCTGATGGTAATTTTGTTGATTTCCCTTGAGTCAATACACATTCTCTAGCCACCATCCTTCTTTGGGATGAGCACTATCGAAACAGTGCATGGACTCAAGCTTTCTCGAATCAATCCTTTGTCCATCAAATCCTAGACCTGTCTCTTAACTTCTTCATTTTACTGTGTTGTCAACCGATACACTACTTTGTTCGGTAAACTAGCTCTAGGTATAAGATCAATATGATGGCTTATACTCCTGATAGGTGGCAATGTACAAGGTAGTTCTTCCACTACTATATCAGCAAATTCTTCCAGCAACTCCTGTATTTCTTCTGGTAAATCATCTATCCTAGTGTTGTTCAAAACAATTCTGGGATTCCTAACCAAAATGAATTGTGTGTCTTCCTTATTATTGATTTCCTTAAGAATTTCCTTCCCACTCATGAGAAGTAAAATGTTGCTCACCTCTAGTACCACTTCTTTATCCTTAATAGGCAGCAACATGTGCATCCTACCATTTTTTTTCTAGAGTGTATGTGTTCCTTTTCCCATCATGAACCACATTTCTATCATATTTCCATGGTCTACCCAGCAATAGATGACAAACATCCATGGGAATGACATCACATAATACCTCATCTTTATATCCTCCTATTTTAAATTCAACTAAACACCATTTAGTGACATTTACCTGATGTCCTTTTTGTAGCCACGAAACTTTGTATGGGCTTGGATGCACAATACTCTCCAGCTCCATCTTTTCTACCATTTCCATAGATACAAGATTATCTGTGCTACCGTTGTCCACTATGACCTTGCATACCCTGTCTTTAGTTTTGCAAGCAGTCTGAAATAGATTGTTTCTTTGGGATGGGTTCTCTGGCTCCTTTTCTGGTTTCAAGAGAACTTTCTGCATCATCAAAGATCTTCTACCCTCGGTGTCCTCTGCCTCAACATTTTGTCCTTGATCTTTGACAATGTGAGTTTCACCACCATATTTCTTCCTATATGGACACTCGTAGGATTTATGTCTAATTTTTCCACAGACAAAGCATTTCACTTCACTTCCTCTGCCTCTTCCTCTTCCTCTGGCTCGAGGAAAAGTATTTCTATCAGCATACAACCTCCCCTGTGAGCTTCCTCCTCTCTCAAATTGAGGTTGAGGTTTATTCCCCTCTTCTTTAGGCTTCTGAGTTCTATCCTGAGCAATTGTCTTGCCTCTAATTTGACTTCTGCCTCGACCTCTTTGACCTTTCTTTCACCTCAGATTCTCTTCAGCTTTTAGAGCCATCTAATAAGCATATTCTACGGTTCGGATGATCATCATACTCATATCGTCCCAAATTTCATATCGTAGACCATTCATATACCTGGCAACTTTCAAATCATCACTTTCTCGATGACCTTCTCTGATGTTTATCCTATAGAACTCTTCAATGTATTCTTTCACTGACATCATCTTCTGTCTTAAATTCTACATCCTCCGAAACAGATTTATTTCATAATCCTTGGGTATAAACTTGGCGTTCATTTTTGCAACCATTCTATCCCAGCTCTTGATTTTCTGCTTTTCCTTGCAACGTTTGTTAGCCTGCAGTTCATCCCACCACAGTGTTGCATTCCCTTTAAGTCTAGTAACAACATGTTTGACTTTCTTGTCTTCCTCGACATCCTCATAATCGAAGTGTTTGTCTAGAGCTCTAATCCAGTCTAGAAGCTATTCAACATCTAGGTTTCCTTCGTACATTGGAATGTCCATTTTTTCCCTAGCACCTATCCTTGCAACATCCCTGAATAGGTGTTCTTCTGCATCATATTCAACTGCAACTTCTTCTCCTTCATTTTCAGCTTCATTTTCACTTTCATCTTTGCTGATATCCCCAACGACAATTATTTTCCTCTGTGTTGTCTCCATAGCATCAAGTCTAGCATGTAATTCATGAATTTATCTTTCCACTGCTGGATCAGGTATGGGCCTTTCTCTTCTTCTCGACGGCATGGCTATAAAATTCCTCTTTTCTCTCTATTGTAGAAAGTAAAGAATTTGTTCTGGGATCTAATACCTCCTTCCCTCAGGCTGAGATCCATGTAGGATCTTCTCTAAACCATGACAAGGGTTAACTGAACTCCTTGTGTAAACCCACAAAGGATTTTGACTCTCGCAAGTTGGTCACTTCGAATGCAATGCCACATCTCTTGGCAATATCCAAAATGTGAAATTGAAAATGGCTTAAGGTGTAAGCCCATTCTTCATCCCCTTTTCCAATGTGACCACAACCAAGCCTTAATGCAAGCACCTTTCGCAACTCATGACTTCACGAGTTGGAGCACCAACCTCTTGTGCTCTTCCCTTGAAAATACCTGAAACACGATATGTCAATGAAGGTTGACTCCACCCAAGCGACGGGCGCATGCCACCTATCACCATTGTTTACTCTGCTTAAAGAGTGGGTCCTTGCCACCTGTTCGCACGAGTCTTCAACTTTTGCAACATGAGAGAATGGTGAACAATTGTTCCTCTCCCTCTACAAATCTCTGACTCTGAAATCGTTCCTTCGACGAGATCGAGATCTGTGTGCCTCTCTTGATCCAATGAACCTCGTTTTATCGGGATTTTGCCAATCGGAAATCCACAACACTTGACCCAAACCGTGGTCACTCCATTCTCTGAACTCCAATAAGAGAATTCACATATGATATCAACAGTTTTCGTTGATCAGGATCTAATGGTCACCACTCCTCTTGAACTTATGGGTTTTGCAAGACACTCAGTCTCAATCCCTCTATTGGTCTATCAGATCCAACGGTCCATGGAACTTTGGCAATTCTCCTTGAAGTGACTCCACCATCCATTTTCAACTTCTCAAGGACTTCTGGCCAAATTACTTGGTGTCATCCCTCCTGAACTTGAATTCTACAAGACGATTTCAACCTCCACCTCCCTTTGAACATTTCATAGGTTCTATCCCTTCTGAGATTTCGCTTGTGAACTCAAGGCTTCCGAAAGGGTCCCTACACGCACTCCTTGCGGAAAGTTTTCAAATAACCTCTAGTTATTTGGGTCTTTGGTTCTATGCACTCTTTGCAATAGAGAATTCTTCAACTCCCCTGTGAGTTTGAAGTAATTTGTTCCCTTCTCCCAGCCTGCGCACACTTTTCACGGCTCTGTGCTCTGCTAGCACTCTTGCCTGTAAAGACACAATTTGAATCTCCTCTGAGAGTTATGAGATGAAACTCAGAGCCTGGTCAATGCACTCCTTGTGGACCCTCCATTGCACTCTTTGTAGGAGTTCTAAGAAAGAGAAGAAATTGAAACCCATTCTCCCCTTATCCAGAATTCAAACATTCAATGTAGAATTCTAAAGCATACACACACATATAGCATTGAAGAAAAATGCATACAGAGAATGCAAACAAGTCTGCAACATACCATTTAACAGGTGGTTCCAACAACCATAACAAACACATATATTGGAATCAAAGCTTACTTCTATTAATTCCAGTGCTCCTGTACATGGAAAATAACAACTAAAATGCATAAAATTCTTTTTTCTCCTATATTCTTCTTTGCAGCTCTACAACTTATGAATTTTGAATAATCATACAATGATACAAGGTTAGGGTGTCTATGACCCGTTTCCCCTCCTACGCTTCTAAAACTGTCTAATTTATTAAATTAAATCCACCTACTTGCATTAAACAGACTTAAATTCCTATTACATCCGCGGATAGGAACATACGCTCCAAAATCAGTTTTGGATCTTCACGATATAAATGCGACTACACTTTCCTCCTATCCATTTCATTAATGTTGCATATTTTGGAATTCACAACATTTCCACACAAACGTATTTAATTGCATCTGCGCGTCCAGATGTCTCTTTGGTTTTAGGAAAGCACTTGGGCTTTATACGATGCTCTTGCATCATTTCCTTATGGTCTCTTCTAATGTGTTGGGATCATCATACTATATTTTTTCACTAATGAATGATGGAAATCCACTTAAATACCTTTGAATATTGACTGTCTCATCCTTGATGAAAGAGACATACTTCAGCAGTTCCAGAAACCTTCTCTCATATTCATCTATGGTCGTACTTCCAAGCTTAAGTTCAAATAA
>ML807771.1:2810-18955 GCA_009831015.1 Picea engelmannii
TCTTTCTTGAATGGTTTGTTCATTCATTGGGGGTATAGGAGGAGATAGATCGATCGATAATATCACAACCGAGATTCAGTAAGGAGCGGGGGATAGGTTACACCTTCGCTCACTTCGAAAGCATTAGCTTCCGGGTCGGGTGTGTTAGGTTGGTTGGCAATAAAAAGAAAGGCTTGCCAAAACAACACCGAATAAAGGTTGTGAATCACTTGAATAAGATTCATTCCCGTTGTTCGCTTGTGCGTTGGTTTTATCTCCATCAATTCAACAACCAAAGGTAGACACTGCCCTATATATTAGCTCATACAATAATGATCAATCAACACAAAGGTCATCATCAATCCCACCAATTACAACATGCAACTGGGAGAAACCCAATATATATTTGAGTCAGATTAGGAATCACTTCTTACTAGAGGGTCCCTTTCATAAACGTTATTACGAAGGCACTGGTCAATATCGTTGTACGTATACGGGAGCAAGGGATTGCTCCGAGAAACTTGAATGCTCACTCCTCAATCACAGATCTATGGTTTAACGAGGAGAGGATTCCTATAGGGATTAGACTTTCAGGGAACCACACCTTTTACCAGGAGCCATCCGCCCTAAGATTGGATAATCAATATGGGTGAGAAGGGTGGACTCACCAAATGTTCATAATGTGCATTGTTGTCACTACAAAATAGAGCTCTCTGCCCCACGACCTTTTCTATTGAAAGACTCTACCTATGGCTTGCTTCTGGAATATCCACCCTCCTGCCCCGGTTCCTTGGCTTCTTCCTTCCAGATTATTTCTGCCCGATAGCTCGTTCCCACAAATGAGTAAATGTAGCTCGAGACCTATTACTTACGATGCCCTACTCTGATGGCACCACCTGGCACTACCTATTCCAATCTCACTATCAGCGACGACTCTACCAAGGAAGCCTGACTGAGCTGAGCCAGAAATGTCTAATAAAGTAACAAGAGAGAGAAGCCAAGGAGAAAGAAAGTGGTACATAACTCTTTGAATTCATAACAGTAAGTAAACTAATGATAGTATCATGTAACTAGAGATAGCATAAAGCCAAGGAAGAAATAAATAAAAGAAACTCCATTTCCTTTCATGATTGTCGCCTCGATTTATTTCCTTTGGTGAAAATAATTGAGAAGTCAAGGCATCATAATAAAAGAGAAGTTTCTCGTGGTTTGAAAGTGAGGTCTCGATCCTTGGCACCTCGCCTTCCTTGCCTCGCCTTGATGCCTACCTTTCACTTACTTATGAGAAAACCTCCCCAATGAATTGAATCAGATCGGTTGGCTTTATTCCTATTCTTCTGGAGCTTGACTTCCTTGACCCCGCCTACACTCTTTGGATTTGTGCGTGGGATCATTAATAAGCTCCTTCCAGGGGTGGGTCCTGCGGGAGGGAAGGCATAGCACTTGAATGGGTGGGGCAGGCAGGAAGGTAAGATATAGAAGGGCAGTAATGAGGAGTAGCGGGATTCTTATTAGCACGAGAAACAGACGACTTCAAGTGGTAATCAGAGAGCGGGAGCCAACCCCTTCATACATGTATGTTTGGGATGTTCGGGTGGTCCCTTCCACCTTAGGCATTGATGAACACTGGGGCCCAGGATGGGTCCAATGTTCTAAAAATTCTCCTCACACTGGGCATCTGCTTCCCATTCATCGTGCCATGCTTGAATGAGCTTTTAAGTGGTTGGGTTTTATAGGTATTTGTCGATTAATATGAACATTCAGGTATTACCGGGGAGGGCGGGGAAGAATACATATATAGTCATAGGAGGGAGAAGTAGCCTCCATAGAGAAAGCGAACAAGTAGCATACGGAGGGGGTGATATCTGGACATCTGAAGCCTACTGACTGTATGTAGGTTGCATAATTACATATATAATAACAACGTTGTCTGCTAAAACGTAATTACATCTATAATTCATGACTGGAAAAACTTCATTTTAAGCATTCAAATCCTGATTCAAAGTCATTGCATTGAATCATATATAATGAATATCATCAATATTCAAGCGATTGACTACGATAGAAGGGAAAGAGGACCAATGGAAAAAGGAAAAAGTGTAATTACGACAGAAATGCATAATTACATATATAATAACAGCATTGTCTGCGAAAGCATAATTACATATATAATTCATGACTAGAAGAAATGAAAAACGAAAGAAATTCAATTCCTCTCCCCTTGGTCGAGCCTACTTGTGCATCCTCTCCCCTACAATTGAGAGCTTGCTTGCGCATCCTCTCCCCTACAATTGAGATCCTGCTTGTGCATCCTCATCCTCCCTATGGTCGGATGAGTGATAAATCCCTTTTCTGATGCGGACAAGCAATAAATTCCTCATCCTCCCTTTCCCTATGGTCGGATGAGTGATAAATCCCTTTCCCTCTCCTATCGTCGAGAAAGCAATAAATTTCCCACCCTATGGGATGAGCTTGCTTGCGCATCCTCTCCCTGCAAGATGAGCCTATTTAACACACCGATCAATTCTTGTCTTAATTCAAGGAAGGATTGCTTGCCTGACAAAGGAATAATTACTCGCCTGACATAGGAGGGCGAGGAGAAATTGCTCGCTTGACCTTAATAAGTGGAGCGAGGAAGAATGGCTCGTCCATAAATGGATGAGGGAAAGGAAATCGAATTTTTATTTATTTATTATGAAGTTATTCATCACCTGGGTTATCTTTCAAATCCTTGGAAACGACGTGGGCTTCCGATTGGCTCTATGCCAACTTCCCATATCTGGTTTGGAGGTCTCCTTGGACACCTTCGGGTCCTCGAAGCTACTCATATATCTTCCTGAGAGAGATACAGGGACTACGAGGCAGACCCTATTCCAGATTCATCGCTAGGGGGGGGCTGCTCCAAGAAGATATTCATGCATTGATATTAATAATCCCCATATGGATCATCCCCCCTATTTACATATATAAAGATTGGATTGGAGCGATGTCAATGCAAGTAATAAGGAAAGTCATATAACTCATTATAGAAGTGAATGTAGGTGTGTCTTAGCCTTAGATGTAGAACAACTAGAAGTACTGAAAAGAGAAGGGTAAGAGAAGCACATGAATATGTCGAAGGAATTATCATAGCACCTATAGTGAAGGAACCTTGAGCTACAGATCTCTAGTCATAAGAAGGAATGCAGGTGAATTAATGCCCCATAAGAATGTAGGTGTCCTCCCAAGAATGTAGGTGAATTCGGCTTCATTCAGAAAGTAGGTTTCCTATCGCTGAAAGTAATAAGTAAGGTCCCTGCACTGAAAGTAATAAGGATGTAGCTAACCCTTTCAAAGAATGTACTTAAAGGGTTCACGCTCAACCTTTATGAAATCAAAGTTTCCCTACTATTATTTAAGATGGTTCCCTGATACCTAAATTGGAGGAGCGAGTAGTTGGTGAACCAAACCCTAACCCAACATCACACGTTCCCCCTCCATCCACCTTGGACTCTTCCTGGAATGAAAAGCTAGGAGCCAAGCTAGGAATGGTCAAAGTGGACACCCACCACTCCCGGTTAGAGAGGCCCTCTTTAATACATTTAGGAAATATTCTCACAAGAGCTAAAGACACTTGTTCTACCACGGTAAAACCCTATATTATTGAATAAGCGACCCGGTTCACTTCACCAAATAAGGGGTCTTGGGCGGAGACCCGTTGCTTACTGCTTATTGATAGGCAGGGCTCACGTATTATCATCTAGCTCTCTCGCACCAAACCCTACTATTATTATTATTATTTAAGACGCCCTCCTACTATTATAATAAGGCTTTCTTATATAAGTAATTCGTACGCACCCTTCTCGAGAATATTGAACCAGCAGGGATCTACCACGATAATGAAATGATACAGCTTGGGTGCATGATGGCCTTATATGAGCACTCCTCAACACACCTTAAATAATAGAAGCTAGATCGATTGATTCTGCCCTACTATTACAATCACAGGAAAGAGAATACCTGAGCTATGCACATACGACAAATCTCACACCCCTCGGTCGAGAGCCTATTTCAGATGGCAACAAAAGCTCTGCTTTTCATAGCAAGAGCTAAACGAATATGGAGAAACATGATATCCACATGCTTTCCCAGTGCTTATTATAATAGTAGGGAATAATAAAAAAGGTTCAATGCTTTCAACTTGTAAAACAAGTTTAATAGGTGTATCGAATGAAGAATAGGGGGGTTGCCTTATTCTAATAATAGTAGGGGGTGCCTTAAATAATAAGAAATAGGGGCCTTACCTTATAACTAGCGAATTTAGGGGAATAAATATAGGGTAGGGTCCGAACTAAAATAAGGTCTTGAGCTCAGGATTTGGGGAAAGAAATAGAGTCCCCCGACTACGTCATTCAACCCAGCCCCAGGAAGTAAGTGGTCCTGGTCAACCCAACTAGTCAAACAAGCCCAGTTTCTACCCTATCAACCGCTAAGCCAACTCATGATGGCCTTAATTTCCCCTTTTTTCCCGTCTCGTCTTATTTCGGTAACTAGAGAGAGAATAAGGCCAAGGGAACCTCAATAGTGTAAGTACACAACTCCATACTTTTATATGGTCCTTAGACTCTTAATTGGCCGAAAACTCCTTCCTGTTACTTATTTCCTTGGCTTGGCCAGTTATTGAAATGAGAAACATTTTTATTACATTATAGAAACAATTATTGCCAATTACTTATGTGAAAGTTGAGTTAGCATGTCAAAGTAAAGTAGGGATAACCCTCGTTGATAGGTTTTGTGTTTTCAACTGTATTCTTAATGGTGTTGCACAACTGAGCAGTGAGTTCTTCATCTTCCAAGATATCTGAGAACAAATGCAGCTAAAGGTCGGTGAATTTGACCGAATTACCAGAGGGTTCCTGATCTACTAAGGGTCTTTTGAAGGTGTTGTAGTACTGTTGTCTCTGGTCCCATGATGGTTCCATAATAGGAGGAGTCAACGAACTGACCATATCCTTAAACATATCCACTCCTTGGTGGAAGTACTCCTTTTGTTTAACTAGATCCATCTTCAGAGGTCTTGGTCTGTCTTTCTTAATTGTATCTCTTGGTGAAGTACCGATATATTCTCCTGTTCGAGCTCCTCCTCTTGTCACAACATTTCTATTTTTCCCTTGGGCATTCATCTTCTTTCTAACTTTCTAATTTATAAGATTAGTACCCTTCTATCGATTGTGATCTTCCCACTTAACAATCAGATCAGGGCAATCTTCGGTTGCATGGGCATTTACTTGACAATGAGTACACCAAGGCTTTCTAGGTAGTTGATAATCTCTATCCAAATGATCTGCTTCATCACAATTGTAACACCTAGAGGGTCCTCTTCCTCTAGTATGACCTCCTTTGAAACCTCCTCCACCTCTTCCACGAGTTGTGGCATATCCTTGGTGCCCTTCCGCTACTTGGAAGGCCAACTTATCCTGACTATATGAAAGAGCGTCTAATTCTTAGTATCTGTTAGTATCATGTGTAGACGATCCATGATCCACGTAACTCATAGTACAAAGTATTATGTACGTAATAGTCTTTCTACAAAACAAGACAATGTCGGGTAGGTTGTCCATGCGTCTTTCAAATATCACAGTATTATGCTGGCATCATTCGCTGAGTATTTGGAAAAGCATGGTACTGGGTAGGTCCATTAAAAATATATGCAACTGAAACTTCTGCAACTCCCCCAGATGGTGTGACTGGACTAGGTCCAATGGGTGGATTCATAGGTCTAACACCTCTCAACCTGAGGCATGTAGATTCCAAATGGCCTTCTATATGGCATCCTGAACACCAAACTTATGGTCTGGCATCTTTTGGCAATTACAGTTCCTGGATTTTCTTAGTGAGTGAAGTGATCTGGTTCTACATCTGAGATAACTCTGAGCCTCCTTTCAGACCCATATCTTTATAGGTTCCTGGGTATCCGTCCATAGCTTAAATCTGGGTACCTCTTTCCAGAGCATCTGCGACAGACATGATCTTTTGTTGGGTCAGTGGAATCTT
This sequence comes from Picea engelmannii, assembly GCA_009831015.1. Classification (NCBI taxonomy): domain Eukaryota; kingdom Viridiplantae; phylum Streptophyta; class Pinopsida; order Pinales; family Pinaceae; genus Picea; species Picea engelmannii. Next base: position 8,823 of record ML807771.1, read on the forward strand.
AGTTAATGGAAATATTCTTTGGATGTACCATTCTTTCACATGTGCCTCTGGAATAGGGGTAGTTAACTTCCCCAAAGAATCTTTCAATCGCCGCATATATTCCCATGTAGCTTCTCCCGGAATTTGTTGAATTCCCCTAATCTGTGCAATAACCTACTGCTCTTACTGAGGCAGCTTCAATTTCTAAATCAAAAGTTTTTTTATGTTTGCCAGAGTAAATTGTTGTCCTCTTGCCTAAGGTTCTATAGATTTCATATACCATTTCAGGACCCTATCCCTCAGAGTGGTTTGAAACTCTACAACTTTAGTAGCATCGACGGTTCCCCTGGCTCGCCAGATGGCTTCACATAAATACCAATGTTGTTCAACATCTTCATCCCCCCTTATGTGGAACTCGAGGTATCTGGTAAGAGATCCAACAACTCCTTCCATAGTGGGTATGGGTGTTCCAACCAAAACAAAACCTCAGGGTCCTGGTTCAAATATAGATCATATACTATTGGTAGATAATCCTCCTCCTATGCTACTAATTGGCTAAGAATTATTCTGATTACTACTACTGTTCCTTCTTGTTATTCCTAACTATGCTAAACTTCCTAAAATTGTATTTTTGTGAATGAAAATTTCATGTCCAAATCGCTTGGTTTAACTTGACTCGGGGGTTCATTCTGGGCCCAATACATCTCATTGATACTTTTGTACTGATTAATCTCTTCTAGGGTACTCGATCCTAGTCCTTCTATAACTTATTCTAAGATAGGGATTCCATTCTCCTCGTTATATTCTATCAGGTTACCTCCCTCCATCCCTTGGGATGTTCCTTCTCCCCAAACATGTTTTCCATGACTTCTTCTTACATCAATATCCCTTTATTTCAACCAGACACTAGCCAGTGTTTCTTTAAGAAAGGGCATGACCCTTCTTTTAGATTCTTTAAGAAGCATCTGATTATGTCGTAGATTACTTTATGATTTTTATTATTAGCTTTCTTTACTACCACCACTCTTTACCATGTGTGCACCACCCCAACAAGGTTCAATATTAATCCAACCATCATCACATGCCCTTCTTGCTTTTAGGGAAGACCTGGGAAAGATGCATTGATGGAAGGAAGTTTTACTACACCTATTTTGGAATTGTCAAAACTGCTTGGATTTAGGAAACACTGCCTTACTACTTACATTGGAGGGGCTTGGGTTGGGTGGAGCTTTGAACATTTTTATTACCATCAACCTACATGATGAATTCATGGTAGTTTACCTATACCCACAACCTGTAGGTAGTGTCAACCTTGCATACCCTCGGCTCAATCACTTGCTTGACAAATCTTAGTGGGGAAACTATTGATCTTGTTGGGGAGGTCGGGTGAATCGAATCTCGATCGGATACTCTTGATAAATTAAGGAAGCACCGCACCCTATTTGTGCAACCCCAACATTGATAAGTTAGTGCTTCCTTAATCCAACTACTTCAACACATGCCTGGATTGCATGGAGGAAGGACCTATGTTGGATCAATTTCATAGTTGGACAACTAAGTTGTTGGATCCTCATAACTGCCTTAGGAAATACTGTTGCCTTAACTTATGAGATCGAATGGGATTGGGTCAGCACTTAGAACATCGACTATTTACCTTTTGAAGCCGGAAGGATTTATGGAAGTTCACAGCTAAGTTGTTGGATCCTTAGAACTGCCTTCTTTGATTGAGGAAGGAACTACTGCCAGAACTTATGAGATCAAATGGGGATTGGCACTTTGAACTGGACCATTTACCTTGCCTACTTTAAGACTTTATGTTGGATAGCTAAGTTTTGGGATAGGATTTTCAGAATTGTCTTAGCAACTACTCCCAGAATATTATAAGGAGGGGGTAGGCATTTAGAACATCGACTATTTACCTTTAGAAGCCTACACAATAAATTCATGGTAGTTGATACGCACAACCTTTAGTGTTCACCATCCTTTACATACCTACTCACAAATTTGAACCTAGCTAGATATTGGACGGGCGTGTTCCAAACAACCACTTGCTTTAGGAGTCATGCTTAGTGGTAGCAACACTATTGCTATTTTTACCTTTACTCAACAACCTACCTTGCTTTACTTAAATGTTACCAACAACCCATCCTCTTTACCCACCTGAATACCTATACCTGTTAGCCCTATACACTTGCTTCATGAATACTTTGTTGCTAGGAGACCCTTTCCTATTTACTTTCTCAGCCTACATGAATACTTTCAGTTTTACCTACAACAACTAACAACCTATCCTGTTAACCACCTCAATACTGCCTCACATACCTTCACTTAGAGATTATACGGGCTTGTAAAACACTTCCTTCATTAATACTTATTGGTTTCTACTATTTCTCTTTATTTTATTTCTAAAATACGCGGTTCGTGAAGGATTTTTGGATCGACCGGAACCACCTAACCTGGGCCTTTTTTATATGGATGGGGATCTTCTTTATACCCCTTTAGTATTGCTATGATTTATAATTACTTACCCTTGGACATTGAATGAATGTTCCGACAAGCTTTAGGTTTCATCCCTGTAGACTTATAGTTTTAGCCCAACCCACATCCATGTTCAGGGAGTACCAGACCCCACCCTTCCCAATCGTGGTACCAACCTCCCCACCTTAGGCCTATTTCAGATTAGGATCTTCTCTGCAATCCTCACCATCCCGAGCTTTGCCTTTATATATGTTCTTTCTCCATACCACTATACATAATTTCAGGTGAGCTTGAGAGAAATCCCTTCTTTTTTATCTTTGCTTCACTCAGCCTTCCAAACACCCATCTTTTCTTAGTAAAATGCACGTTTCATTAAGGTTTTCAAATCGACCTGACATATAGGACATGGCTTTTATGTCTTGCTTGACCGCAGGGCATAACATAACATGACATGGCATAGCTGGTCGTCTTACTTATTACAAGATTAGACTAGACAAACTTCGAAATAGACAACTTACTTTTCGGGTACCCAATGAATTTTTATAAATCCCTCACCTGCATAAGCCTATAACTGCTAGCTAAATTCCCCAGGAGAAGAAGGTGCTAACCTTCACTACTTGTGCACATCGATTCGACTAAAGAAAAGATAGAGTTAAAGACCCCTATGGAGCCATATTCCTCCGAACCTCTCCAAATAAGGGTTTAATACATCAAAACATGCATCTGATTCCGGATTTTCAAATTGACCGAAACAACCCAACCTGGGTTTCAATCCCCCACCTTTCTCTTTACCAACTAGACTTCCTATTCATACTTGGTGGATTAACTCTTGCCCTTATGAGGAAATTTTTGTGCTTGGGTTGGTACTATGTATAACCAGTTGTATTTCCTTTTGAAGTTGGAAGGATGAAAGGATATAGCAGCAATCACCAGTCTTGGATCTTGGATCTTGGATCGTCAGAACTTCCCTCAGGAGCTATAGACAGACTCTATTAGACAGGCTTGGTTGGTTGAATAACTGAGGAATTTCCTAGTTACCCTTGCTTCCCTGATTGATTGTTGGATGGCATGGTAGCCAGATGGATGCTCTATTAGCCGAGCACTTTTAGTTGCATGGTGGGATGGTTTATTAGCTTATAGAGTTGACCTTTAGCTTCTTATATTGTTTAACAACTACCAGATGACTTATTATGGGCTGGCCATCAGAGAGCTCAGAGAGCTTTGTTGGGATGGATGGGGACAGGGAGGCTTCAGAATGCTAGTAGTCTAATGCCCAGACAACCGCCAGGATATGCTGCTTTGTTTATCGCACTTTCCTTTAGGAATCTTAGAAGGGGAGGTATGGCATCTATGAACCCTTCCTTTACTTACGAGCATCCAAAATTTACTTACTTATTGCCTTGCCTTATGAAGTCTTTCGGGTATCACATATTCTCTTTCGAGTACCACATATGAACTTATTGGGGTATCATGTTCCCACTGAGGAATGAAGTGATACAATTCAAGAGTTAGATACTATTCTATCACTAGGAATTGGTCTACCTTCCTTTTCATGCCTGCTACAAGTAGTTACCCACCTTCAGACCTAGAACTTTAGATATATACCACTTGAATGAATCGCTTAGGAGCCATTGACTGCTAGAGACTTTTTATCAGTACCAGATGGAGAGACGAAGAACTTGATATGCTATAATGAGTCATTGCCTAAAGAAAAATGCAATTTTGAGACCTGGTGGGATGATTTTCCTACAAGTTGTCCAAACACTGATTTGATTTAGACAAAACATAGTTGGGGATGTGTTTTGGATCGACTGGACCAACCCCTTACGAGTGAGTGGGGCCAGAGAGGGAGGGGAGGGTTTTTAGTGAGTTAGGCAAGTATGGGCCAGTTGTCTAAAGCCAAATGAAAGTTATACACCCCGATGAGGAAATATGACTCAGACTCCAACTTAGACCTCATGTTTTGCCTTCAAGTATTAATCTCTTTCACCTGAAAAATTTGCATCTGTACTTTCAGCTTCATCATTGTGCTTGCCTTCATCTTTGTAATGTATTTGTGGAATCATCCAACATTCAACTGATGAGTGTCCAAACGTGTAACAGAAAAAACACACCTTTACACCATTCTCTTCATCACTTTCTTCATGATTTGTACCTACACACTTTTACACCATTCTCTTCATCACTTTCTTCATGATTTGTAACTGCACATTAACAAACAATCTCACACAATTGGTTAGTTTTGAAAAGAACATGTTAATCATCCAACTTGGGTTGATCCAAGCCTTTATTTAATCTTGACCCTTTTCTTCTTAATCATATGTATCTTTGCCTTCATTCACACATTAAACATCTTAACCAACAAGTATTGTTTCACAACTTTTTGCATCCTTACTTGCATATTCATCCATATTGTAAACATCATGAGTTTTCTCCTCTATAAAACTAATCACATTATAGTTCACTTTCCACAAATAATGCAACACATTCCAATCTGATTCACTTGCAAATGCATTCTTTACTTTTGAAAGAGGCACTATAAAGTATTCACAAAACATTGATGCATTGTCAGTTTCATAAAATAAATTATTACTGAACTCTTCATCAAATAATTATACTTTTTCATGTTCATTTAAATAAGATGCGACAAATCTGAAATTTGAATGATTTGTAAAGCCTTCTTTCACTCTACTTTCTTGCACTCAATATGCCATATTAAACTCTTTTCAACAGAAAATACCAATATATAGATTTGTACTCACACAAATCTTCACTCATAATTGCATCAACTGCACTAAATCCATTTTTGTCACATATTGAAGTCAATTCATAATAAATAGATTGTCAATAAAGCTGCATAATATTAACATCATCCATTTGAAGAAAACACACCCATCAATCACTGAAATAACACATAAATTATCAACTTTGAAGAATGCACTTTCCCGAATCTGACTCTGAAAACCTCACCAACAGATTGCTTGCGTCGAGATGATTCTTTTTATATATAACTTTCTCTATTTTGGAGACAGTGAAAATTGAACCTGAAAATGTTACAGATTACCCCCTCAATTAACCAATACAAAGGCTTCGATTGGGTGGGTGCTTCTTTCATTTTCTATGCAAAATTCAATTGATTACTGGGTAGTTGGTCCAGTAGTTTATCCACCACTAACAACATCATCACCAGTAGAACCATCAACAACAATACCACCAACATACGTATACCCAACGTCTTATCCAGTACCAGTAGATCCTGCACTTCCTGCAGATTATGCCATTGATCCTGTTGATCCAACACCATCTACAGCGTATAAAATAGCATATCTAGTAGTGTATTCACCAGTCCCAGTTGGAGGATCTAGTCGATTAAGAAAGTGATCATGTTGATCCATTCAAAGAACCACTAGTATCATCATATAGAGAAGCGTATCCATATCCAGTACCATCTCCAGTATCACTTAGAGCACCTAAGTAAGCATCTGTAGTAAAGGAACCACTCACATAGGCATAGCCCGTAGCTTCCCTTCATTTGGTTATGGTAAAGAGAAAATTCGTGCAATTTCTTTGGAAGACTATGATAGCAATCTTCACCCTATGAATTCTGATGATGAAGGTAAAGGTGATGAGAAATATTTTTGATAAGGATAGAGGTGCCTTCTCTCCTCTCTTTAAGTTGATAATGATAGAGGTTCCTTCTCTCCTCTCTTTAAGCCAGCAAGGCTTAGAAACTATAAATTGAACTATAGGATTGAGGGTTGCAGGATCCCTAAACCTCTGAAGTACAAGAAGAAGACTAATACCATTGGGAATGATTCAAATATAAATGTGATAGATGATGACTCAAGTGTAAATGATTGTGCTCCTAAAATCCCTATGGTGAATGAACTACTTCAAAGACCTAATCCATTATTTGCTAAAAGAATATGCTTAATTATCACATAATACATTTAACATATGCTAAGAGGCGAGGGTAATTCCTTAGCATATTACCCAATCTCCATTGGGTGTCAATAACATCCTTACTTCCATAGAGCCATCTTACTAATTCACTACACACTCACATATAGATAATGATTAATGATCCTCATTACACATACATCTAGATACAAGCTTTTTGATTGGTGACATAAGAGGAGTGACCCCTTACAGAGGACCCTAAGTTTGAGGTGGTATTTGTGCCCTGCCGGAGCTAGGACAAGATCCCCTGTGTGAATTTGGGTGCATAGAAGAGGACATATATAATATTATGAGATTTCTTATAGATGGGGAAAGATAAGGGGACAAAGGGCTTAGAGATTGAGTTCTCGATTGGAAGTAGAGTTATTGATACATGGAAGAAGCATCATGGAGTTAGAGTTACATGTATGAGATGCAATAGAGTACCACTAACTAGGAGATTGATTGCAATAGTAGTGACATTACTAGTAGTGACTCATCACAGAGATATAGTACTTATAGAGATGATTATCAATATTCACAAGGAAGATTAGGATAGAGTGAGGTTCACATATAGGGAGCTGTTATTAGCTACTTTAGATCATGATCTAAACTCATTTGTAGAAGGTGGAGGATCAACCTTAGGCCTTCAATTTTATAATAGGTATAGTTATGTGTAGCATATCAAATCTGGGAGCCCCTCTCATATAAGGGCACCTTAGTTAAGGTAGCCTAAGATCACTATGTATGCAAGATAGCCACCACCCACTATGTGGTCAAGGATTCATAGGTCGCACTAAGCAAAGGATTATATGGAGGGGGCAGGTCCTAGGGCTCTATGGAATTGATATACTAAGGGAGACATTGCACATAGTCTAAATATAGTGTATGGTAGGTATGAATATTTAAGAGTATCACTTAGTGAGATGGGTGCCATTATTGTGAGGTGATATACCTTGAGGACCATTACCAGAGACATTAAGGTATTAAAGATATAGGACTGGTGCATCTATATGGCTTGAGATAGAGATCATATTTATATGGTTTAGATAGTAGGAATACTGAGCATGGGATGATATAATCATTAGATATAAGTCTTAGCCAAAGAGTCATAGATTTGAGAGATAATAATTTTAGGTAGAGTATTATATTAAGGTAGCCTATTAGCACCCCTTTGATCGGCATAGTCCTTTCTAGATTGAGTCCCAAATACAGTTGATGACCCATAACCACCTATAGTTCTAGTAGTTCGATACCTAGTTGACTTGGCCTTGCAGCATCAATACTCATAAGCACCTCACCTGGGGGTAGATCCTTAACCAATTGCTAGAAGTCTCACCTGCAGCATGAAAGGTAGTTTACCAAGTTATATTTGATCCATCAATAATAGATACATAGCCAGTAGCACGAGAAGCAGTTGAACATACAAGAGAAAAGGCAACTAGAACGGAAACAAGGGTAGCATCCCTTTGAGTAAGAGAGCTAACATCCCTTCTAGATCAATACCCGACAGTAGAGTCAAAAGCCATAGGAGCAAAGACATAGGAGCAGGAGCAGATCAAGAAACAAAGTAAGCAGCAATAAAAGCAAGCGATCCCACTAGCGGGAGAGGCACAACCTGTTCCAGTTCCATTTGACTAGGTTGAAGTAGCGGATCCAATACAAGGGTGATGTGCTTCATGTTGTTTCTTAAGGTGTCTTTTCCCCTATGTCTTCTCTTACCAATGTTGTGTCTTCCGCCATGTGTCTTTTCCCTGCCACTGTTTGTTTCCTCCCGCCTATCGCTATGTATCCTTTTTCCTGCCCAATGTGTATTTCCTCCTCCCCTCCTTGCTCCGACTGGACAAATTATAGATCTGAGTGACCTAGAGCTTTCAATGCTAGTAGCAAATCCAATTCCAGCTACATAAAGAAATGGATGGAAAACACGAGTCCAAATATCATTTTACGTATGTTGGACCTTGATTCTCGATGGATCGTAACACATGCTATTAGTAGGTGCTCTTAGTAGGGCCCTTCGGGCAGGGTTCAACCTATTTTCAACCCAAAATCCATCACCTCAGCAAGCAGGGGCAAGGGTAAAGGAAAGAACATCGAGTAAGGCCAAAACAGCTAAAGCAGACACTGAGACAGGTGAAGCCAAGACTGTTAAATCATATGCTGTAAAAATCATTACCCACGGCTACAACAAACACCACAACTCACACGGAAACCACTGCTCCCACTATACTGGATCCCAGCAGAAGCATATCCGAGCATAACCGGTGAAACAACCGACTCTACCTCTCCTACATTTGATCTAGGTGCATCTAGAGAATATTAAACACCAGGGTATGGCTCTCGATCTGGAGATGCTCCAATGGTGCTTAAACCGCTTCTAGTTCAAGGTCAACAGACTAGGATCCAATTGATTCAACTGAATAATCAGTTGATCTCGTCTCAGAATAAGTTCCAAATCCAGCCCCTTAGCCTAGAGATTCTCCAGTCCTGATCTAATAAGTGTATCTACCTACTGACTATCGAACTGCAAGATCTGCTACTTAGTAAATAGGCTCTGCCTTTTATACCTTTTCTCTTAGTGTTGCTTGGTAAACAACAGGTCTTGATCTTAAATAGGACACCTACTAGTGTAAAAGGTGGGTATTCAATGATTGGTAACATATCTAATGTAGGAACAGGTGTCAAAGGTGGTAACATCAATGACTGAACACTTCCTAATGTGAAATTGAACCTTTCTCCCCCTTTACCTATTCTTTGACCATTTATAGCATTTAGATCGACACCCCAAACTTCTATTTTTCTATTCATTATACCTAGATTTATTACCCTTATCATTAGTAGCATCTTTATCTATGATCGATATAGGTAGGAGATCCAAAGGATCGATGCCTCCCAACCACTTAGCAATGAAGAACCATCTGGGTACAATTACATCTTTTTCGATATCACAGCTTGATCAGATGCATCTTATGGGAACAGAAACTCAATGAACCAAAAGGTGGGGTTGGTTATAGCTTAGAGATAACCATGAGAACAACAACAATCATGATGGGAACTACTCTATTCTTGCTTCCTCTTCATGCACCACATGATCATAATACCATATTTTGAGACCATCACTAATACTAGCTTGCATCTCATATTCTAGCTATCAACAACAGGAAAGGAACAACCACCTCTTTCAGACATAGGAACCACTGCTACTACTCTTTGTTCCTACTGATTTATACTAATCCTACTTATGGTGCTATTTGATCTCTAAGCTATGAGGTCTAAGTGGATATTTTATTTACACCAATATAATAATATAATACTATATTATAAATATTATACGAATAGAAACTACAATTTAGACTACTGCTGGAATTGAAACTCCTTTGTATCTATGTGTATTTCCCTCTTTCTCTTTGTTAAGGAAGAGCTTGGTACTGCTACCTACTGTTATTTGTTAAATCGTAGACAGATTATGTATTTTTTGTTCTTATTATTCCTGGCTTAGGGGAAGTGTCCCCATTACCCCTAACCTCTATGAGAATAAGTTTGTTAAGATCCAAAGACTGAATACAAAAGAACTACAACAGATATAGAAGAACAATATAGAAAACCACAACTTTATTATAGAAACCCTTGAGGTAGGGCAACACCATACAATGGATCCTATTATGGAAGGGATCCTCTCCTATTCACTTGCCTCTTCGAGGGGGCATCCTCCTATTGAGCTACCGCTCCAAATACAA
>ML807771.1:19016-29144 GCA_009831015.1 Picea engelmannii
GAATTTGGAAGGAATAATACCACTGTAGAATATGCAGACTGAACACTGGTAACTAGCTCTTGATGTGGGACCTTGATGTTCTCTACAGAAGGTGGAGTAGAGTCATCAAATAAAATATGGAAGTGGTTGTCATCCCAGAAATGGCAACTATCCATATACCAATCATCACAATCGGCCTCAAAATCATACCAAGCATATATTTCTTTATTATATTCATCCTTGAAGCCCTCCATAAGAAATATCTCCTGATGTTATTCAATGAATCTTGAATACTATGAAAACTATCATTGAGGCCATGTGTGAGGCTGTCTGTGAGGGCATGTGTGAGGCTGTTTGTGAGGCCATGTGCAAATGCATCCAATCCATCATCCAATTGGGCTTTGAATGATTCAAGAATTTCTTTCAAGGTTTGAGATGAAATAGCCATCTGATCACCCTATGAACTCTTCGGTCCTGCAGCCATCACGAAAAAACTCAAAAAATAGACCCAAGAAGTTTCGGCAGAAAATCACGGCTTTTTCTGGAAAAACCCTAAAAACTGATGAACTTAAAATGTTCATAACTTCACTTCCCGGACTCCGTTTCGGCTGATTTTTTTTTTGAAATTAGGTGAAATTGTGAGAGGAACTCAGATCTGTAACTTGCTTGAGAAAATTCAAACTCCAAATGCTACAGAAATAAAAACAAATCGCTCCGCCGTCCGCAGAAAAAACCCTGAAAAATTGCAGATTTTAAAACCTCAATATCTTGACCTTCCGGACTCTGTTTCAGATGATTTTTTTTTTTAACTTGGGTGTTTTTCTGAGAGGAACTCATATCTATAACCCTTTTCTGCAAATTTTTCACAGAAATATACTGAAAATTTCTGGAATGTCGCGGCCCTCTTTTTTCTGCTCCGAAAAAAAAATCTGCAAAAATAAAAAATAGTTGCCCACAACTCCGGCCAAGGAAAGTGCTCTGATACCAATTGTTAAGATCCAAAGACTGAATACAAAATAACTACAATAGATATAGAAGAACAATATAGAAAACCACAACTTTATTATAGAAACCCTTGAGGTAGGGCAACACCATACAATGGATCCTATTATGGAAGGGATCCTCTCCTGTTCACTTGCCTCTTTGAGGGGACATCCTCCTATTGAGCTACCACTCAAAATACAATAATTCTCTTCATGTCTCATTACATTTCTTGAACCCCTTTATATAGTGCTACCATCACCTAAGAACATTCTAGAGGAGGAATCTTCTAGAAGTAGAACCTTCTAAGAAGTCCTCTTACATTTATTATATATAACTACCATAGTGGACCTTATTTAATATAGTGGACCTAGTCCACCTTACATTGAATGACCTCCTCTATTATCACTATGGGCCCTCTGGGCCCCTCCACTACCTCTCTAGCTACCTTACAAAGTTGTATGCCTTAGATTTCTCAATCACAACATTGGGAAGGTCCCCTCAACCCACAACTCACCCTTGCTCTATCTCTTCTATCCAAGTTGTAATTTGCGTCCACTCACTAATTATGACACCAATCCCAATGTCAATCCCTCATGAACATGTCAATGCCCATGACCAAGGGGATCCTTGCAACCGTTGAACACCCTTAACAAGAAGCATAGATAGTAGCATCCAAGCCCACAACCTAATGCAACAACATATCTCTAGATTAAGAGCCAATTATAGAGATTTTTATCTTAATCGGGTAAAAAACCAGAAGCATTAGTTTAAGTCCCAACGATTGTGAAGCTAGTTGCAGTAGTAGCCAAGGCAGTTTACCTTACTGACCCAGAACCTGTGGATTGAGTGGAGTCATATCTCGTTGGAGAGTCATAGCCCACTTAAGATCCATTTGATCAAGCTTGGTGTTTAGGTATAAGAGCCTGCTGAATATAGGCGGGAAGGAGTAATTGAAATGACATTTGCATGTGTTTTCTTGCTAGTTTACCTAGGCTATGGTAACATAGTTGATAGCATTTTTCATTCTTGAATAATGGAAGGCCGTCTCTTGGGACCATACCAGCGAGCTTAGAAGTATTCACTAGAGAATTGTAGGTACTAGGGTCTATTGATTGAGGTAGGTGGGGCATGTACATTTCTCTGTGCCTCTCTATGCATGCATGGATGTACATTTCTCTGTGCTTATCTTTGCATGAAGGATGTGATAAAGTGGAGGTGCATAAACCACTTAAATGACCATTTGAACGCGTTTTATAACCAAGAAAACCCGGTTTCCCTTCAAGGTCATCTTTCATCCATTTTGTTAAAGGATATATTCTCTTTTCCCTTGCCTAACCTTGCCTAACCTTCCTTCTGACTTTCCTACGTCACATTGCCTAACCTTGCCTTCCTTATGACTTTCCTCATGACCAACCTCTTTCCCACTCAAGTGCTTGCCTTCCTCGTCTTACTTGCCATCTTTCCCACTGACGCTTTAACGGTCGACTAGACGACGCTCGACCAACCTTCCTTTAGAAGGAAGGAGACAGGAATGAATGTCTTGAATAACTGTAATCAATCACAAGTGGTGGACAATATTGAATTTCTTTTAATGTTTTTACATTTAATGTTCCAACATCGGATCATCAGATCATCAGAGCATCGTAGAATCCCTCTCTATTAAAGTAAGGCAAGATCAAGAATGAATGCCAGCTCTAGGAGAATGCAACTAATACCAATAAATCTCTCGATATCTCAGGAATTATTGGAAGTCATTCTTCTTTAGGGAGATAAGTGGATTTTCTGTAGATAAAAGGAGTTAACGCACCCACTTAATGAAGTCGTCCCTCTACAACCAGCCTCGACAGACGTTGGATCGTGCTGTTGGTCATGAATTATATATGTAATTACTCTTTAGCAAACAAAGAAATCCTAACCTTAGCCAAGCTTCCCAGATTAACCTTATCTTACCTTACCTTATCTACCTTCTTAAAGCCCTTTCTTTCTTCCCCTAAAATAGATAGCTCAGGTAAGGGATCTAGCTTGGCAAGAAATCTATAGAGAGTAGCAGGATAGAAGGTAGGCGTGGTATGAACGGTAATGGGTATCTTATCCCCATCACTCATGGAGGCATAGTCGATATTATTTCTGCGATATGGACTATCCATCCTAGGCAGTGATTGTTCTAGCCAGCAACATCGTAGCCAGTGACTGATATCCTAGCCATCCAAATATCTGACCCTGATGGTTGCAAATAGGTGAGCAGGAATAGGCCGAATATAAGTAAGTGGAATACCAAGGAAGAGCCAAGTAAGTAGCTCCACCAATGACCTTGCTCAATTATCTCTTCGGGACGACCCACTTCCTACACATGAAGCCTTTAGCTCGATAACCATTCCTAGGTGAAATAACCCCTTCACCAGCGAGCATTCGAACCAGCAAATGTAATCAGTAGCAAGAGTAGTAGCATCAGTGCTTCGACGCTTCCACGCCCCTGTTATCGGACCAATCAGTAGGTGCGGACACTAACAGATCTCCCTAGATCCACCTGGATCTAGAACAAAATAGGACAGGACATGACTCTTTCCCTAAGTTTTGACCATTGAATTAGCTAGTAGGAAGGAAAAAGTAACATACCTGTGTATCACTTCCTAGGGTCTCTATTGCTCCCGCTTCGCTCCGGTGCTCTCGTGAGGTCAAGACCAAGACAACACAAACCAGCCAAAGTGAAGATAGCAAAATATATTCAACTGTCAACTTATGTGTATGATCAAGGAATTACACAATAAAGTGAGAATCGCTTTATGGGAAAGGGACATGTCGTTGTATCATATTAATGGAAAGTATAAGATTACAACCTGATCGCCTTGATGTCGCAAGCTTCCTTTCGGTGGCGCTTAGCTCCAACACACACACTTGCTTAATCCTTGTATGAAGAAGATCAAATCCTCTTGATAGACTTGCTAGAGTCTCCAAGCTCCTGTTCAAGCTAGGTCCTTCACACAATTCTCTCACCAATTCTCCAATGAATCTTGCTTAACCTTTTCCATGAGAATTCCATCAATATATAGGAGAGAATGAGATGGTTACTTAGATAAGAATGATCCCACAATATCAGGGAATCCAGTACAAGGATAACCATTCGAATGCCAACCCATTCTTTTAGAAGATTCCCTTCTAGAACCATCGAGAATTCATCTTTTTCCAAGCTTTAGAGAAGGTTCGCACCCTAGCTATGTAACACAGTGCGAGAAGTTCGCACCCTAGCTTAAGGCAGCCTGCGAGAATGGGTTATTCTCGCACCCTGGTATATTAGCAACCTGCGAACTCTCTTCAAAAGTATGTTTTCTGGGAAGAGATGAATGTCAGTTTTCTCAGGAGAAAGTTCTTATGAAGCACCTGAGTACACCATCATCAATACACCATCATGATGACCAAAATCATGGGTAACAGAATTCCCCCCAAAGTATGAGGCCGGAATCAGTAACAGCCGAAAAAATTTGTAAGCTGCATGTGTGTGTCAGAAACCAGGAGCGCACCTAATCGGAAACCTGCGAACAACAAAGCATCTGCAAAATATCATATATATTAATTATGAGGTAGGAATTTCCATACTCATATCAGAGACGGATGACATTGTAGACATAGGTCATGGCCACCAATCATACACTTTGGATCCATGCCGTCAAAATATAGCATAGCCACTAGGAATACATTGTGGATCTATGCGAGAAATTTCATTTAAGACGACATATCCACGAAACATACAAAGTGGATTTATGTGTCGCAATTTATACATATTCCATCACAACCTGGACAAAGAGATGATATCCAGGGTATTCAATCTCGTCGCCCAAAAGTACGAATCTAACCATGTGATTACATGTGTCGAAGTCGAACATGGTAGAAACCACTTGATTACTGGTCATTGATGAAACCGTTAACAAGTGTGAGGGAAATCACCATTGATGTCAATGACTCCCAAGGTACTCTAGTACAATCCATCGAATGTGAATGAATGAGTTGAGGTCAAACATCTGATGGAATCTTTTGATCAGGGGTCAATGATGTAAACCCACTGTCGAAAGTGAGGAAACTTGCCATTGAGGCAGGCAAGTTCCAAGGTACCAAAGAATTTCTAAGTCTTGTTTCCGGATAATGAGCTAAAGTCGACGGAACAAAACTCATCACGGGAGGGCCTTGATGTATCCCCCATCAATGACACGAAATGAGTAACAGATTTTGAAGGTGAAACAGAGTATGATGTAAGTTGAACTGGACACAGAGAAGGCCGACACAGAGAGAATAGACAACTGCAGATGGTCGAATCAATAGAGGTTTCAGATGAACTTCTCTTGAACATGTGAACGACACGACCAATGATTTGGCAGCATTGACTCAAAGATGACACAGGGAATGACCTTGTAGCAAATCAAATGAGAGACAAATGGATTTCCCAAACCGACTTCAAATAATGAATAGGGGGTGTCATGTTCAAGAGCGACACTTACTGTCAATTAATATGAAGATGATGACATATCCCTTTCCCAAATTTTCCTCCACCATTTCTGGCGAGTACCTCTTTATTTTTACGCAAGATTGAGAAGGATAACATATGTTTGTTGATATAAGCTTATCCTTCGGATAAGTCCTTCGGAGTATGTTTAATGAACCCGAAGAAGGAGTGGTTCAGTCCCATTATGGGTATGTCGATGTTTGTTTAACAAGTCCAAAGATAGAGAACTTGAAGGTTTTTCATGATTATAGAGTCTGGAAAAAGACTTAAAAGAGAACTCTCTCAGCTCCTTTTTCATAAAATAGTCTGATGAGACCGAAAAAGAGATAAATTATCGCTCACCAGATGCTTTCTTCAAATACTTTATCGAGTGTGAAAATAGCAAGGTCGCTCGGATATCTTTTCATGTTTAGAGAATCTGAAAAGAGATTAAAGATGACTCCAGGGGGCTTCCTTTTTCATATATCCTTGTTGAGCCCGAAAAAGTGATAAAAGTATGCTCGATCACATTCTCATGTATTTTCGAGCATGAGAACGGACAAAGACCCAGCTCGAGGTTTTATATAAAAACAATGAAAAACAATCAAAACATGCAATGAAGAAGAAAAAATATGTCTGCATCCCAGTATATGAACATCAAAGTCATTACGCCTACAAAAGTTACACTCAAAAGGGCATTAGGGTTTAGGTTTTAATAAATAAACAATTATTAAATAATATGGTAAAAGTCAATATAAAGAAATAAAACTCTTTTTACCATATCATTTTCACTTTTCACTATTTGAGCCCAAAAACCCCTCTTTTTACCCTCGAAGTTCAGCGTCAAATTGCGGGAGTTACGAGCATCCATTCGACAAGCCGTCAGCGACAGTGAGGTAGGCTCTTTGTCCTCTACTCTTTCATGGTTTTATTTTGCATTTTCATTGGTAAAAACTCATTTTTGAGTTGGTTTTGTGAGCCCTACTTGCGCTCAGCCATTCTCGCAGGTGGGCTACACGGGACCTACGAGAATGGGTCATTCTCGCAAGTGAGCCCACAACAGCTTGCGAGGTTCTCGCACTATGCCTAAAGGGCACCTGCGAGAACCGCAAAGCATAAAAAAAAATTGAAGTTTTGCTCAATGAAAGAAAACCAAATTGTAAGTAAAGTTATTAATCTTCTTTTTGTGCTTCTTATGCAGGTAGTTGGCCATCAAAATGGTTCTGGAATGGCGCGAACGGGAGAACGAAGAAGATAATTCCATTGCCGGAAATCATCCACCCACTATTGTTACACATCAAAATTACTCAATTGGTTAAGTGTCGCATATTCCTCTCAATTGTCGTAAGTGTCGCATCTTCCTTACAACTTTCGCAAGTGTCGCAAGTTGTTCATAAGTGTTGCAAATGTTGTTCAAGCATACTGCCTTAACGCCGACACTAAGGAGGCACTTTAAACATATCATACACTTGGTTTGGAGAAGGAGAATTGGTTAACTGAAGTCAAGGAACTCTTAACACCTGAAGAGAGCTTTTGATCAAAGGTTTAAGGGGTGAGCGATCCCCTATATCAGTTTAGGGAGCGTTGGCGCTCCCCTATAAGGCTCCAGGGAGCGTTATAACGCTCCCCTACCCCCTCTGAAGGAGCGCTATCCACCCTTAGGGTGCTGGCGCTTCCCTTAAGTTTCTTAGGGAGCGCTACAGCACTCTGATGCCCCTTTTGAAGGAGCGCTGCCTAATCTGAGGCAGTAGTTGGCCCGTTGAGGAGAATAAGGGGAGGATCTTTCGAGATTAGAAGGCAGTTGCATTCGAATTCTTGGTTTCATCAGGAGATCCCTGATCTAAGGAGGAGGTTCCCCAACTTGTTCTAAATATAACTCAAGAGGTTAAGCTCCTCTTAACCTATATAAGCAAGCTCTATGATGGTGGAAGGAGGAGAAGATTTGCTAGCATGAAACCTATGATCTTATAGGAAACACACAGTCAACCAAAGGAGAGCGATTAGTGAAGCTGCTGTTATCTAGGTTGTGGATCTTTCGAGCAAGGGTTAGATGAAGGGGACTTGACGAAGCTGTCGCATTCGCATCTACGATTGTAAGTACTGCTGTGGTTATTCTCATCAATATGACACGCTTGGCCTGTTTCTTTCTAGTTTGTGTATAATGTTACATGAACTTATCATTGATAGATAGATCCATTTTCAAGCTAATATCAATAGAGTAGGAAGTGGTCATATCTTGTTTGTCTATAGGACTCAGCGAGGAGCAAAGGATCAGAGCACAACTACGAGCGTGCAGGGACAAACGTCGATAAAGAGGTACTTCTGTCCTCCTTCTTTCTCATGTGTTAGTTTGTATAGATTTGAAAGGAAGTCAGTGTCCACGTTAAGCATTTTCTGTCTTAGAGTTAAGGTCAAGCTCTTTGAGGCAATCTACCTGTCAACAGGGAGATTTTTCTACAACAGAAACTGGTGACTCCACTGGGGAGATAGCCTCAAATCAAAACTTATTGTTTTGATTTCTCCTCATTGACCTAGTTCTAACCCTTGATTGTTTCAAACCTAGTTCACTTCTCTTTTGATTGGTTTCATCAGCTGATTGGCTCCCTAACCCATCATACTCAGCTTAATTGTCGAGATTGAATTGCAATTTTTGAATGTTTGACATTTTTTGGGAGTTTTTTGAACCTGGCGCCCCTGTCCCTGTGTTAACAGAGTGCCAGCGCTCCCTAATAGGCTTGCACAAAGCGCTATAATGCTCCTTGCCTTTGGCAACAGAGCGCCAGCCCTCTTTTGGCCAGTAAACCTTCCAGAATTGCTTTTTCTGGGTTTTTCCCCTGTGTCTCTCCTGTTCGGTAACCCTCTGAGCCAATGCTTCTTCCCTTCTAGCCTTGACATCTGTCTTTTTGAAGAACGAATATCTTACTATTTGGATTTTGTAGCCTTCTTCACTATTGTTATTGAGTTTTTCTGTTGTTTGGAATCCAAGACCCATGCATTGTCTTTCTCTATGTTTAACTGAGTAAAAAACCCTGGTGAAGGTCATCAAAGGCCTACAGATCTCTTCATCTTGATTTTAGTCAAGATCATTGTTCTTCAACTTTTTCTTTTGGGTGTGAAGTTTGTTTTCTTTTTTATTGTTTCTTTTCTTTCACTTTTCGTTTTGATTACAACGAGAGGGTGTATTGTTTGTATGACTTTTGCTTGTGTTGGTTTGATTTTCATTCATCCAAGAAGGTAATCAGAAAAAAAGTATTGTGTTGAATTGATCATTATTCATATGAAAACAATAAAAATCATATTCATGATTCATTGTGCATGTTAGAAGGCATCTCAAAAGTTTTAGCATCACATCAGGATTTGATTGAAGAAAACTTGTTTGAGGACGCTCGTTATTAGTGCTTGTTAGTGAAAAGAACTTTCTCTCTCTCCCTTAGATAGATGTTCATCGAAAAGGAATGAATGCTTGTCATTTTTGATGCATTTTTGGGACTGAGTCATAATTCCATTCGTTTCACTTCCATGCACCCCCTTTTTGAGTAAAGAACAACTATAAAAATCAACGCTAATTAAAAATTATTTAGAACTTTTTCTTTTCTAGGATCCTCCACCAACAATAGATTAGGCTTAGTACTTTGGATTAGGCTGTGAGCATAAACTCTCCAAAGTTTCCAAAACAAACAGTAGCATCCTGAGATAGGGAGAGTCAAATCCAATCATCGTATAAGTCTGCCTGGGATCCCCCTCTCACACAGGGGTTACGCACGAGGTCGCATTTGGGTGAGCTACGGGGACTAACCCTTCGTGGTTTAACTGATTGTGGTGGTCAGATCATATTATGGGGATCGCTTCAAGGTAAATCCACAATTACTGCGTGGAAGCCTTTTAGTTGATTTTGGGATCGATACCCTATCCATACGTTCGGATCAGACTGTCGACTGTTCCTGCCCAGGGGCTGACTGCGAATTGGTAACCTTAGTGGCCATAATCGTTAGGGTCTTACACAAAGTGACGGTGATGAGAAGTCTCACTGTACTTGGAGCAGACATTGGTCAAACTCACTCGGGCTCCTTGGAGGGTAAATCCACAATTGCTGCGTGGAAGCTTGCACCAAGGCGTAAGTCCGTTAAGTAGGTCGCCATTGTAACTGTTCCACCCTATCCCTGCCCCTTCTAGACTTGATCGCACGATGTTGGATTTCATCACCAACTAGTACGGTCATCAAAAGAAGGTCCTGTTTGCTTGGTTGTGATTCTTAGATCCTATTAGCGTATGTTGTTTCTTTTACTTAGTGGACCTTAGGTCGAGTCAGTGTTAATGGAATCGAAACCTGGGAGTACCAATGGAGGAACCCCTTCTTCTGGGGAACCTTATACCTTTCCTTCATTTGGAAACTTTGGTCCTCCATATGTTGCCACACTGAGTCTTCCAAGACTCACTATTGGATTACCAATTCGGTTGTTCCCCACTTCGGTGATCCCAAATCCTCCCAATGTTTTAGTTTCACCTAATACTTTGGATGTCAATACACCACCCACACATCAACCTCATGTCAACTTTTCGCCTTCTTCGCCCATCAAGTCTCCTTCCATTTCTCCTTCTTCGCCTAGTGAAATCTCTAAAGCAAGTAGCCAGGTTGATCAGAAGAAGAAGAAACGGAAAGAGAAGAAGAAGAAGAGCCCGAAAAGGACCAA
>ML807771.1:29242-53290 GCA_009831015.1 Picea engelmannii
GTCAACAAGATTAAAAGGAAGAATCCAAAACCCAAATTCCCTTGCAGCCTTTGTAAGGGTGACCACTTTCTGAGGGATTGCCCCGGTCTTACCCAGGTCTTAGAAATGTGGTCCTCCATGTCATCGGCCTCTGTCGGTCATGTCGATGATCCCCCGTCAACTAGTGATGTTCAGGTTGGTAAGAAGAAGAAAATTGTCAAGTTCCCTTGCATGTTATGTAAAGGTAATCATTACTCTCACCTTTGTCCTCGCATGGATGAGGCTTCTTCTCTTTTGGAAAAACTTCAACTTCTGAAAGGTTATCGTAAGATTTCCTCCAACCCATCATTGGTTGATGGACTGATCAATCCGATTCCATCCACGGTCAGTTCAGTTGATCAGGTGGTCAATCTAGTTTCCTCCTCGATTGAACCACGAGCCCAAACAGCTGATCCAGTTCCGTCATCGATCAACCCCGCTCTTCATCAAAAGAGTGACACCAAAGTGGTCGATCTGTTTTCATCCTCGGTCGATCCCACTCTCCCGTTAGAGAGTGACACGAAAGCGGTCGATCTGTTTCCACCCATCGACCCCATTCTTCCCTTGGAGAATGAAAATCAAGTGGTCGATCCAATTTCCCCATCGGTCAATCCCATTCCTCCATTGAGGAATGTCAAAGTGATTGATCTAGTCCCTTCCTCGGTCAGTCCCACTCTTCCTTTGAAGAGTGCCAAAATGGTCTATCCAAGTCCACCATTGATCGATCCTACTCTCCCTCTAGAGAGTAAACCCGATACTTCCCATGTTTTTCTCGTTAATACAAACTCTACCGTGCCGGGGGGCATTCCTCCTTCTCCTGCGAAACCCCCTCCAAGTAATGAGGCCATCCTTTTTTATTGGGGTGTGCTAACTGGAACTTGTCTTCCCTCCCACATTCATTTCCAGATTACAGTACAGGTTCATGGTCGGGACATTCCTCAAACACTGATAGATGAAGGTGCGTCTGTTAGTATTTTGTCTTATGTTGCTTGGTATGCTTTAGGTTGCCCGCAGCTTGCACCGGTTACACAGAATCTGTTAGCTTTTAACAGAAGAACTAGTCAACCTTTAGGGATCCTTCTTCAGTTTCCTATAACTTTGGGAGGGAAAACTGTCTTTATCGATGTCATGGTAGTCCGAGACCCCTTGGATTTCGCTTTACTCCTTGGGCAGGATTATGTGTATGCTATGAAAGCTCTCGTATCCACCCTTTTCCGTGTGATATATTTTCCTCACGATGGAAGAATTGTGACTATTGATCAACTTTCATTCATCAGCCTTGACTGGGTTACCTCCCTAAGTGGTTCTTATATGCAGACAGTATCAACCCCGCCGCAAGTCAATTATGTGGAGTTGTCTCCCATGACCTCAACTTCTGATGATTTGGATCCGGTAGTTGACCTGGTGATCTCTTCAGTAGGGTTATTGGAGCCTGATCTCCTTACCCCTGTCACGACCCTCGACATGTGTTCCTTCCAAAGTGATTATCTTCCATCCAGCGAAGATCTCCTGGAGGCCATGACCGAGTTTTGTCCCTTGACATGGTATCCTTCCAAAGCGTTATCCTCTTGGAAGCCATGATCAAGAAGCAACCACGAACATAGTTTCTCTTCTATGTGGCAAGCTCGTTAAAAAATGAAACATAGGATTTGAGCATAGTTTTCTTGTCAGTAGCAAGCTCGTTAAAAAATGAAACAACAATCTGGGGATCGAACCTGGAACCTTGAGCATAGTTCTTTTCCTATGTCAAGCTCGTTAAAAAATGAAACAATCACCTCTCTCTTCAAGTTGAGTCTTTCGCCGGATCTCGTAGATGTTGAGTCGAGTATTTCGTTAGGTCTCATTTTTGAACCTTCATTTCATCCCCCTGTATCCTTTTTCTCCATCTAGCACAAAAATTGGTGACAACCTCAAAGTCGGTGAATGAATTGAAGCTTGGGGGCATGTCTCCAGTCTTTGATGATCATTCTGGAGCTAAGACACCAACTTTCAAGCTGGGGGATACCGATCTTAGTCTTTGTTCTTTCTCGTGCTCGTAAATACATGAGAATGCAACCGGGTAAAATTTTATTTCTTTTTCGGGCTCGTACGGATACACGAACACACGAAAAAGGAACCCCCCTGGAGTCTACTTTAAACCCTTTTCAGACTCTCTAAATATGAAAAGATTGTCGAGTGACCTTGCTTCCTTTCACACTCATTAAATGGTCAGAAAGGGCGTATTTCGAGCGATAGTTTACCCCTTTTTCGGTCTCGTTAGACTACTGTACGAAAAAGGAACTGAGAGAGTTCTCTTTTAAGTGTTTTTCCAAACTCTATAATCCCAAAAAACCTTCAAGTTTTCTGTCTTTGGACTCGTTAAAGCACACATCGACAGGCCCATATGGGACCGAACCCTTACTTCTTCCGGTTCGTTAAACAAAGGAAGAGGAACTTACCGAAGGTGAATTATATCGAGCATGTGTTATCCTCCTTGAGCTCATTAAATCAAAAAGGGGTACTCGTCTATCTGGATGGGGGAAAAATTGAAAGGAGCAAGCGAAGCAGTCTCTTGAGAACATCATCCAGCACTTCTTAGAGTCGCCCTTGAACATGACACTTTGTCATTTGCACATATCATAATCCGCTAAACCTCTGCACTAAGCCAATCTTTTGAGTTCCTTTCGCTCCTTTGGGTCACCCGACACAAGTCATAGTATCCATTGTATAGTTTTGTTCCATGTCACGTTTTTGTTGTTGTGCCTCAGTGTTCAAGGGAAGTATCCACCTCGAGAGTCAGCCATCCCAAATATCTTTCCTCAAAACCTGTGTCAGTCCATGTCCATTTGATCTACCAATTACATCTCTATGTCTGTTTCGTGTCGTTGATGGGGGATACAACAAGGCCCTCCCTCGACGAGTCTATTCCTGTCGACTTCAACACATTATCCGGGAACCAGACTTAGAAACCAATTAGTACTTTGGGACCTTCATGCCTCAATGGAAGGCCCCCTCACGTTTGACAGTAGGTCTACATCATTGACCCCTGATCGAATGATTCCATGGGTGTTCGACTTCAGCTCATCTATTCACATTCGCTAGAATGTACTAAGGTACCTTGGGAATCATTGACATTAATGGCGATTTCCCTCGCACTTGTTAACGGTTCGCACCATTGACTAGTAATCAAGTGGTTTCTGCCATGTTCGACATCAAGACATGTATTCACATGGTTAGGATCGTACCACGTTGGGATTAGTAAGAAGACCCTGGGTTGAGTAACCACTTTGATATATGCTTTGCCCGGGATGCGAAGGAGTTTCTATTGGACAAAGAACACATACACTATCACATAGATCCACTTTGTTTTGGTCGTGGCTATGTCCTGTCATCTCATAGATCCACTGTGTATTCTTCGTGGCTACGAGCAGTCCGAGTCATCAGAGTATAGATCCACATTGTATCTTCGGTGGCTATACCTTTTTTTATCAATACAATTATGGATCCCCAGTGTATTGGATGGCGGCCATATCTTGCAAGTCTTGATCACCCAAGCATAGGTATGCCTGCCTTGGGTTTTGAAATATATCATGATATTTGTTGGATGTTTCTGTGTAGCTTCCATCAGGTTCTCCAAGTCTATACCCTTGCTTGAGCGTCTACAAAGCATTTCAGTTATCAGTTCGCATGTTCTAACTTCATACTTTGGGGGGCATTCTGTTACACGTCAAAATTACTCAACTGGATAAGTGTCGCATATTCCTCTCAATTGTCATAAGTGTCGCATCTTCCTTACAACTTTCGCAAGTGTCGCAAGTTGTTCATAAGTGTCGCAAACGCTGTTCAAGCATACTGCCTTAACGACGACACTAAGGAGACACTTTAAACATCTCATGCACTTGGTTTGGAGAAGGAGAACTGGTTAACTAAAGTCAAGGAACTCTTAACACCTGAAGAGAGATTTTGATCAAAGGTTTTAGGGGTGAGTGCTCCCCTATATCAGTTTAGGGAGCACTGATGCTCCCCTATAAGGCTTCAGGGAGCATTATAATGCTCCCCTGCCCCCTCTGAAGGAGCGCTATCCACCCTTAGGGCGCTGGCGCTTCCCTTAAGTTTCTTAGGGAGCGCTACAGCGCTCTGATGCCCCTTTTGAAGGAGCGCTACTTAATCTGAGGCAGTAGTTGGCCCGTTGAGGAGAATAAGGGGAGGATCTTTTGAGATTAGAAGGAAGTTGCATTCGAATTCTTGGTTTCATCAGGAGATCCCTAATCTAAGGAGGAGGTTCCCCAACTTGTTCTAAAAATAACTCAAGAGGTTAAGCTCCTCTTAACCTATATAAGCAAGCTCTATGATGGTGGAAGGAGGAGAATATTTGCTAGCATGAAACCTATGATCTTATAGGAAACACACAGTCAGCTAAAGGAGAGCGATCAATGAAGTTGTTGTTATCCAGGTTGTGGATCTTTCGAGCAAGGGTTAGACGAAGGGGACTTGACGAAGCTGTCGCATTCACATCTACGATTGTAAGTATTGTTGTGGTTATTCTCATCAATATGACACGCTTGGCCTGTTTATTTCTAGTTTGTGTCTAATGTTACATGAACTTATCATTGATAGATAGATCTATTTTCAAGATAATATCAATAGAGTAGGAAGTGGTCATATCTTGTTTGTCTACAAGACTCAGCGAGGAGCAAAGGATCAGAGCGCAACTCAAAGCATGTAGGGACAAACATCGATAAAGAGCTACTTCTGTCCTCCTTTCTCATGTGTTAGTTTTTATAGATTTGAAAGGAAGTCAGTGCCCACATTAAGCATTTTTTGTCTTAGAGTTAGGGTCAAGCTCTTTGAGGCAAACTACCTGTCCGCAGGGAGATTTTCCTACAACAACTATTGTCGCTTTGAGAAACTGTGGTCTTCTGAAGTACTTTCATATCCCGGGCATGAGGGCGCAAATCAGGTTATTGGAGTACCTGGTGCATATGTGGGATCCTGATCAGTAGGTATTTCATGTAGGGGTCCACACATTGTCCCTGGACATTGAGGACATTTACTTCTTAACATGACTGTCATAGTGTGGGGACCATGTGAGTCTGACTGGTAGCAGAGGTGGTGGGCTGCCCATGAGTGAGTACTACCGCTTACACTGTGTTCCCGAGGCAGAGAGGAAGAAAGGGAAAGTGGCTATTTGGGGAGTACGAGATTTGACCCTCCGTACTATCTTGTTCACCATTTCTCAGATGGTTGGGAGCTCCGCTCCTCACATGGCACTCTAGAGTTACTTTCAGTATGCCATCGAGTGTACTGAACCTTGGGTTTTTAACTGGGCAGATGCAGTGCTTCGTAGCATGAAGAAGCAGTTGACCAAATGCATACGAGGTGGCCTAAAACAATTCGGGTATGGATATTTGTTGGTGTCCTTATTTCTCGAGAGGGTTCTGTTACTGAGGTTGGAGGTTGATTGGAATTTATCGGCTCTCAGGGATCCAAGAATGTTGAGATGGTGTCAGCTCATGGCCCGGCATGTAGCTGGACCAATTATCAAGCATGATGATACTTTTTTCGACTGGTTGCGACAACAAATGTTGATGGTCGATGATTATGCTTATGCCGGGTTGGATTTCCGAGGAGATCCAGACTTAGTCCTGCCCGAGGGTGCTCAGTGGGGGGAACTTGGTAAGAAGTACACATTTTTTTTTAAATGTTTTTGTAAATTTTATCATATGCAATGTTTTTTTATATGTTCGTCCAAAGACTAAATACAAAATTCATTTTTGATGACACAGATGTGGGACCTTGCCGACCTCCTGGTACTTCTCCTATTCAGCGGCGAGGAGAGGTAGCACCAGTGCCACAATGGGACGCTGAGGATTATCAAGCAGTGGAACAAAACCTAGAGGGTTTGACAACAGAGATTCCAGACATGCCTCTTGGGGAGGTTCCACGATGTTATCAACGTCATATAGTAGGAGTGTCAGAGTCCATTGGTCGACAGCTCCATAGGGTTGCCCGGACAGTCATGTGTTACCGTGAACGTCATCCATGACGTCACTTTGTAGAAGCTATGAGCTTCAGATTTTGACATTTTGGTCTTTGGACATAACTTTTTTGTAAAAAACTCTTTTGATCATTATATATACAGACGACTTCTACTGGTTTATCTTGTGTTGTGTGAAAATTGATGTGATTGATTTATAAATGATCCAAATGTCTGTCTAATACATAGTTAGCCAATGCATCAGTTAATGTATTTAGACATCTAGGAATATGTTGATATTCAATATAATCAAAATAACGTTCCAAGAGGCAAATTCGCAAATACACCCGTAACAAAGTAGGACTTCGAATAGTATAGACATTACTTAACTGTAGTACTACAAGCTGCAAATCGAGTCGCACAACCAAATGATGGATTCCAAGCGAGATAGCATCAACCATTAATTCGATAACGGCACTATACTCCGCAATATTGTTGGTCGCACGGTCGAGACACACACCTCGTAAGGAGACAAGTTCGTTTGTAGGGGCGTAAATTGCCCACGCAGTGGAAGCAAGGTTCTGAGTACTACGGCTAGCGCCATCAGTGAATCCAATGTAGGGTAGCAAAGACTCCGACATCTGGAAATCAAACACAACATCACATGAGAGAAGAGACTAGATAATGACAAAAGCAAGCTATAGTAACACACAAGAAGTATGATACAATAAAAATACAAGTACTCGTGCACAGGCGATTTTATGCATAGTACTTCTTCAAGTACAACCCATTCCTGAGTTCACTCAAAGGGATACCATCGTAATCTACTAACTCATAAGCCCCTTTTTCCAAAACTCATCGAACAATATAAGGACCTCGCCACATAGCTTCAAATTTTCCATCTCCTAGCATATCTCTATCTTGTTCATAGAGGAGAACGAGATCTCCTTCGGAGAAAATGAAAGGCTTGACATGTTTGTCGTATTGGGCCTTGACACATTTTTTCTGAGCTTCTATGACTAGGGTAGCATCGCGTCGAGTTTTGTCTAATCACATAAGATACAATAAACGTTCTTCCTCAGCAGAAGTGTTTGGTAGGAGTTCAACAACTAGTTTTAAAGAGGGTATCTCACATTCAATCGGGAGAATGGCTTCCAAACCATAGACTAACTGGAAAGGTGTAAACCCAGTAGCGGACTTGACGGATGTCCGGTAAGCCCACAATGTCGAAAACAACATTGTGTGCCAACTTGTTTTGTGAATCCCTATCATTCGTCGGAGCATAGTTATAAGAACTTTGTTAATTGCTTTGACTTGGTTGTTGTCTTGTGGGTAATAGGGCGTTGAGTTTTCATGGCGAAGACCCAACTTTTTAGTAAGTTAGGACATCATGAAGTTTTGAAAGTGGCTACCGTGATCAGTGACGATAGCCTGGGGAACACCAAAACGAGCTATGATGTGATTAAAAATGAATAATGTTGCGGTCTTTCCAGTGTTGTCAAATGTCAGCATCGCCTCGACCCATTTCGTAAAGTAATCGACGGCTACAATAATGTATCCATGCCCCCCGGTTGAGTGGGGGTGACATGTCATGAAATCGATGCCCCATTTTTCAAAAGGACCAACAAAGACCATAGGGTGAAGAGGAGCGAGATGCGACCATATCTTGTTATTATAGTTCTGGCAAGCGTGGCATTTTTGAACGACGATTATGCAGTCATTAAATAAAGAAGGCCAAAAATACCCTGCTCGTAAAATCTTTTGGGCAGTAGAATACCCAGACATATGACCACCACAGGCTCTAGAATGGCAGTCATTCAGAGCTCTCTCGGCCTCGTCGAATGTGAGGCAGCGTCGAAAAATGGAGTCAATCTCCCGAGGATAATATATTGACGATCTTGGTATCGTATTCAACGTCGCTCAGTACTGGACAAAGTTGGCCGGAAAGTCTAGGTTTGGAGATATATAATGATATCACCATACCAAATATCATCAGTGCGGATGAGGAAAAGGGATTCATCAGGTAATGAATCAGCTGCTACATTTTCCGTTTCAGAATAAGGAAAGTCACATATCAACTCAGCAAATACTAAGGACTTCTTGGACTTGGCACGTTCGAATTACAAGTCAAACTCTTGGAGTATCACAATCCATTTGGAGTATTTTCCCCCTAGCAATTGACGTGTGAGAATGTGTTGCATAGGGTTGCAGTTAGAAATCATTGTAGTCTTGCACGAGAGGATATAGTTCCAGAAGAATTGGATGGCTTGAACGGCAGCCAAGGCTAGTTTTTCTACATGTAAATACTTGATTTTGGTCAGCGTGAGACTTCGAATCAAGTAGTAAATCACATGTTCATCGTTAGCATCATCCTCTTGGAAGAGAACCATACCAATGGTGTAATCCGAGGCAGCAAGGTAAAGTAAATAATCGCGACTGTAATCGGGGGGAAAGAGAAGCGGAGCACGCGTTAGGGACAATTTCAAAGCTTCAAAAGCATTGTTGGCGATGGTATCCCAGACGAACTCAGACCCCTTTTTTAACAACCGTGTAAATCCACGAGTTATCTTGGCATAATTTGGGATAAAACGACAAAGAAATTTTTCTTTCCCCTGCAAACTTTGTAACTGGCGAAGTGTAGAAGGAGGAGGGAGATTAAGGATTGCCTCAACCTTTAAAGGATCCACCCTGATCCTTTGACGCGAAACGATAAAACCTAGAAGGCGGCCAGATTCCACGCAGAAAACGCACTTATGAGGATTCAAACGTATACGGTAGAACCGACAGCAGACAAAAATGGCTCAGAGGTGGGTTGGATGATCGACTCGGTGCATTGAGTGAGCGGGCAAATCATCTAGATATGGTTGAACGATGTGCTTGATATCATGGAAAGCATAGGACATAGTGCGTTGAAAAGTGGCGCCAGTGTTCTTGAGACCTAAAGGGAGTTTTCGATAGGAAAAAGTACCCCAAGGACAAATAAAAGAAGTCTTATGTTGATCCTTAGAAACAATGTTGATTTGATTATACCTGGAGAAACCATCCATGAGAGAGAAGATTTCACTTCCGGCGCAATCGTCGACAATCTGATCGACGAAGGGGGTAGGAAAGTTGTCTTTGGGACAAGCTTTGTTGATATCCCTATAATCAATGCATACACAAATTGTTCCTTGTTTCTTATCGATCGGGACAAGATTGGAAACCCAGTCAGTGAGAGCCACCGGATAAATAAATCTGGCTTTGAGAAGTTTCTCGACTTCGAGCTTGATAGTCGTCGCTTTACATGGGTGAACTGGACGAAGGCGTTGCCGGACAGGTTTAGCGTTGGGGTATGTCTTGATCTCATGTATCACAATCTCAGGGTTGATACCCGACATTTCTTCGTAGCAACAGGCGAAGATGTCACAAAACTCTTTGAAAAGGAATGTGTATGTGACGACTTCGTCAGAAGAACATGAAGCTCCAATATGGACATTTTCGAGAATTCCAGGTTTGATGGATATGTTGAGGGGAATAGTGGGTGAGATATTGCTTAAGTTCCCTTAGAAAAACACATCGGGTGAGGACCCGGAAACAGTTGAGATGACAACAACGATTGACGGAGTCGATAGCTGTTGGTAGGTCTCAATGGTATGTTGCTCCAGAAAGAGGATGGAACGATGATGTCCATCGTCCCAAGGGGTGTCCTCCATGACAGACATGATCATCTCGTCAGTGGGAAAAATGACACGAAAAGGATCAGGAGACAACTCACCAAGAGAGGGGGTAGAAGGGGTTGCCGATTGAATGGCCTAATAGGAGGACTCAACCAGACTTAATGGCATTTCATCGCCGTAACGAAGATAATCTGCAGGGTCGGGTACTATCCAAGGATTGTGAGATGCAGGAAGTTCGTGAATCGAGGTGGAGATCATGTTGATTGAAGCAATGGACGGGCATGGAACATCGGGCGGTGGAATGGGGAAAGTGCCCATTAACAAAGAGTCTTTGATAAGGCCTACACCGACGTTCTCATAACCCGATGGGGTTTTAGCGATGAATGGTACATTTCCATTACGGGTATCGGAGTTAAAGAAGGCTAATTGGTCGACAGTGACGACCTTCCCTTGATGTGGGAAACGTACCACTCGAAAAAGGTTCGACACAACTGCGCGCATGGAATCGATCCAACTGCGGCCAAGCAGAAGATTGTAATCAAGGGGAGCGTCAAAG
Source organism: Picea engelmannii (assembly GCA_009831015.1). Classification (NCBI taxonomy): domain Eukaryota; kingdom Viridiplantae; phylum Streptophyta; class Pinopsida; order Pinales; family Pinaceae; genus Picea; species Picea engelmannii. Next base: position 39,429 of record ML807771.1, read on the forward strand.
ACTTCCACTTCAACTTGGACCGTTTTGCCTTCTAGCGTGATGGGCAACGAAGGAAGGACACCGTAGGGCTTAAAACCGAAGCCATTGAAGGCTTTGAGAGTATTATGGGATTCATTCAAAGGGGGAGAGCCAATGGCTTTCCAGCAAGTAAGAGACATGACACACGTCGAGGCACCGTCATCAATAATGGTTCGACAAATGTTTTTGTCAAAGAAAATCACTTGGATCTGGAACGCAAGTTGAGGGGGTAACCTTGGAATGTGATCTTCCAAGTCAAAAATTATTAAATTCATATCCATCGAATCGATTCCACCGATAGCTTTCAACAACGCAATCCGTTGTGTGGGACAACTTTGAAGGACTTTGAGGGCTGACATCGCAGAAGGTGCCTGGGCCAGATCTTCAACAATGTTGTAGTTCTGGGTAGCACGAGCATGTGGATTGAAAGTCGATTTCTGAACAACACCCTTTGGGGGGGGTCAAAGAAATGTGTCGAGGCTCGGTCGTTCGAGATGAAGAGGACCATTGGTAGGTGGAGTCGGTGGAGAGGGTTGTACCAAGGAAGGAGGTAGATCATCAACCTTCTCTTTAGAGGGAGAATAATCTTTGGCTCGAGTGGTGAGTGCAATGTCTGCGAAACCAGAGATTCAGGGTTCGATCCCCAGCGGAGTTGCCAATTTTTTTATCGGATTAATCGGTAGATGCGGACACTAACAGATCTCCCTAGATCCACCTGGATCTAGAACAAAACATGACATGACATGACTCTTTCCCTAAGTTTTGACCATTGAATTAGCTACTAGGAAGGAAAAAGTAACATACCTTTGTATCGCTTCCTAGGGTCTTTGTTGCTCCTGCTTTGCTCCGGTGCTCTCGTGAGGTCAAGACCAAGACAACACAAACCAACCAAAGTGAATATAGAAAAATATATTCAACTGTCAACTTATGTGTATGATCAAGGAATTACACAATAAAGTGAGAATAGCTTTATGGGAAAGGGACATGTCGTTGTATCATATTAATGGAAAGTATAAGATTACAACCTAATCGCCTTGATGTCACAAGCTTCCTTTCGGTGGCGCTTGGCTCCAACACACACACTTGCTCAATCCTTGTATGAAGAAGATCAAATCCTCTTGATAGACTTGCTAGAGTCTCCAAGCTCCTATTCAAGCTAGGTCCTTCACACAATTCTCTCACCAATTCTCCAATGAATCTTGCTTAACCTTTTCCATGAGAATTCCATCAATATATAGGATAGAATGAGATGGTTACTTAGATAAGAATGATCCCACAATATCAGGGAGTCTAGTACAAGGATAACCATTCTAATGCCAACCCATTCTTCTAGAAGATTCCCTTCTAGAACCATCGAGAATTCATCTTTTTCCAAGATTTAGAGAAGGTTCGCACCCTGGCTATGTAACACAGTGCGAGAAGTTTGCACCCTAGCTTAAGGCAGCCTGCGAGAATGGGTTATTCTCGCACCCTGGTATATTAGCAACCTGCAAACTCTCTTCAAAAGTATGTTTTCTGGGAAGAGATGAATGTCAGTTTTCTCAGGAGAAAGTTCTTATGAAGAGCCTGAGTACACCATCATCAATACACCATCATGATCACCAAAATCATGGGTAACAACCCCCCTCATTAAAGAAATAACTGGCCATGTCGACAAGCACATAAGGAAGCCCCGCCCCACTTGATATTTGATGGATTAAGAGGTGATACCGATTGGATAAAGAGGTGATTAAGGTACCTTTAATGCACCAACCCACGTCGCACCTACCTCCTACCGAGAGCGATAGAAATACTGATCCCTCCCACTCGAGTATAGATTCCTATCACTCGTAAGCTCAGTAAGATTCCCCGTCTCCTAGAGATGAAGCTTGCTCGAATTCATATTCATAAACTGCTATGCCTGGAGTAAACTAGAACATTGAATGAGATTGGTGGTATGCTTCAACCAGTAAAGGTTGCTCTGATGGGCACTCAGATTCGCTACTATGGGCACCTTCTATCTAATTAGATTGGTTGAAAATGCTTGGATACACTTTCTATTTAAGTATTTCAGTTATTATTTCTTTCCCATCTACTCCAGTTAGCCTATATTATTTTTACTAGACCTTAAATATTCTAGTGCAGGTCCAACTAGTTATGATTTTTCCACTATTTAAGATTTCTAAAGATAATGTGGTTCAACCCAGAGCTATATCTTTTCAACCATAGATAAGATCTAAAAGTAGGGTTTGATTTGGGTCGTTTCAAAAGGTTATAGGTGTACACTCGGTTCTAGTTGCTTCATTTATCTATTCCATTCATGTATAATAAGGGTTATTTGATTTGCCAACTCCTACAACCACTATAGCTCTTGCTTATCCTTGGTCTGGTTCTTATGTCCCTAGGGAGTATATCCCCTACCCTTGGGAATATGTGAGTGAGTAATGACTGCAATGGAAGGAGGGATGGAAAAATAAGCACGGGTATGGAACTTAGATCAGCACAAGCCGCCGAAGGAACATGCATGGTTAAGGCTAACGATTCCTAAATAATATCTGGAGCTTGAAAACATGCTCAATCAATCATTGGCCCTTGATTCGAAGGCCTGAAATTCCAGCCAAAAAGTTAGTTTATTATATCGAGTGTGGGTCGATTCGATAGGAGATCGCCCCTATTCTCTCTAACAATAGGCCAGAATGCACAAAGAGGAACGTCTTTACAGAGTCTCTTAATTGACGAATAAGGTCTAAGGAGATAGCTATAGATGCCTTTCTCAGTTAACGGTTAAGGAGATAATCTTCTTAATGCCTTTCCCGGTTAACACCGATTAGAGCCTTTCCTAGTTAACGGTTAAGGAGATAATCTTCTTATCTCGTATCCCCGTGACTCAATGTCTTTCCTGGTTAACAGTTGTGGAATACTGCACACATGCTTGGCTGCAATCACGAATTGTGTTGGGTGGACCAAATAGAATGAGACCTTTTAGATATAACGAGCACTTTTCAGTACCTCAAATAAAGGTAGGGGGTCCTGAAGACCCGATTGGTTGAGATGTTTTGATAATAGGTGCTTGGTTGTCATTAGAACCTAATGCGCAGGGTCCTTCCGACCCAATTTAGTAATAATAGATCAGACCTAAATTGAAGAACTTATACAAGTTATTTCAACATAGATATTTTATTCACTATCAGGGTATAAGAAAAGAAGTAACTACGCCATAAATAAGTCAATAGCTATTCAGACAACTCAGCTCGAAGAATCTTCTCAGAGAAATAAGTAAGTGAAGTTGTACTATCGATAAGGCTGGACCTACACTGAGCAGTCGACCTTAGGAACAACTACTCATAGGTTAATACCCTGAGCAATAAGGACCTTAGAAACTCCTGATAAGTCAAATAAGACCTGCCACTTAACATAGTGAAAGAAGTAAGTAGCCTTTCATTTGTCCTTTATGACGTGAGCGAAGTAATAATATTACGTATATATATAAGACCGCAAGCACAAGTCCCCGTCCATTCACCTTTTTGATTGACAGAGATGAACACATAAACATCCTTTTGGCATCTATTACTTCAACCATACGAGGTTTTTCATACAATCCAACTTATTATCCTATACTTAGTCCTGTAGTTGGAACATCAACATTACCTTATCCCAGTAATTCTTCCAAACATTTGACTTTCTTCACTTGTTCTCTTGGTGACACTACTACTTTAGCTGCAACATCTTAGACCCTACCTCCTCTGCAACATACAAGTATTCAAGCTCGTAGTAAGACGCCGAAAAATTACGGGACAATGAAATTCTCATTAGTAACGAGATAACTACTTTCCTAGGCACTCATATCTCCTTATATCATTACTCCACACAACACAGTATAATCTAGGTACCGATTAGATATTCGAGAGGTGTAAGTGTTCCAGTTCCCTCGCTATGCATAGTCAGAGCATACATGCATTATAGTCATAGCTTAGCAATTGATCGCATGAGGGTGGGCTTCACTACCACGTAGTTGTATAGTTCCCCTTGAGGAAACTGTAGAGCACCTTAGTCTGAACTTTAGGTTACTTTCTATAAATCCACTCTACCAGGTCGCGCCACTGAGGAAAAAATCCCAACTTGGAGTCGCGAATATAATGACCTTCCCCCCTCTTTTATAAAATCCTTATTTGAAGAGGCAGAGAAGGCAAAGAAAACTCACCACTATCAATAGTCATATTAGAATCGGGGAAGAGGAAAGCAATGAAGAGAAGAACAGGGATAAGGACATCGATAAAGATATAAGAAGGGATAATAAGATAGGAGAGAGGTTCAATAGTAGAATTAGATATTGGTTTTGATTTAGGTTAGTCAGATCCCCCACCCATCACCAGAAGTAGTCATATAACAAAGTCAACCATATCGCCTCATCTCCCAAGATACCTCCTTAAATACCTACCTACCTCCTTAACTCACAGCACGATAAGACATAAGGCGTGTTTATGATGATCAGTCAATTTCTGGGGGCCCTTCAGTTTATGATGATGATCTGTCATCCATTAGTTCCCTTTTATGATGACTTTTTGCGCAGGGGAGGAGTACCTCGTAGGGTAGGGATCTTTTTTATGTGAGTATGCTATATTTCATATAAATTTGAGGCTTAGTAGTTTATTATAGTTGGTTATTAGTCAGCGACCGATTGGACTTCTCCCTCATGACTAAGAGGACATCTACAATCATCAGAGGGAAGGAACAAAGGATGGAGAGCCTCTACTACCACTGATACTGCCGAGAGATAGGACATATACTAATATATGAATGGGGGTGATAAAGATCTTCTATTGGGGAAGGATGTTTAAAAGATCAACCAAAAAGACAAAGGAAAGAAATTAGGGAAAGAAGAACCCTCCTCTTCCAATCTTGCAAAGAACTCTGTTGAAATCAAAATGGAATAAATGACCAGGCTGATTATAAATCTCTCGAATAAAGTAAACAACATGGAGCTGGAAGGGGCTAATACCATCAAACCCCCTCAACCTGGTCCTAGAAATCCTAACCCATTTAGGAAACATTTTCACCCTCAGATTATGTAAAGAGAACAAAGGAGACCAGATGAACAACCCTTGCAAAATCCTACGAGGAAAGATATAAATGCAATCATTTATTAAACATATGAAGAAGAAACTCCATTGTTGGATGAAGAAAGAAATTGGTTACAGGAGAAAACTGATAGTATACACCTCACAGAGGAAGATTACACAGAAGCTGCATATGATTTGGCAATAAATGAAAATCATGATAGATATGGTATTTCTGCTTTTCAATATAAATCAATTTCAGATTCACTACTTGCAGAAATCCACAAGAAGTATGACTTTAGACCTAGGCCAAATAGGACAGAACCTGCTAATCCTATCCCTTCAAAAAAGACTCCTCTGCCTAAATCTGCTCCCAAAGAAGTAAGCCCTGCAAACCCTTCTTCCTCTATCCCCACAGTCATACCTCCAACTCAAAGAACATAAAATAGACAACCTCAAGATGAAAATAAAGAAGTAGATAAATCTACCTTCCCATTTCACATTGAGCAAGAGTTGACCAAGATCAAAATATTGGTCCCTTTACTCGAGCTGGTAAGAAACCCTATCTATCATTCCTAGATCCATAAAATCATGAAAATATCTGAGTCATTTCCCCAGCTAGGTGACATGAACAATCATGAAGAATGCCCAAATGTTATATGTGGGCCATATGTTGAAGACCAAGATGATGTCATACTATTTATTGTGATATACCTAATAAAGTTCCATTCTCTTGTATGATCTTCGCACAGACTTGCATATCCCCTAAATTCTGCTATAGAAACACCTTGATCTAGTTAATGATCTCCCAAGTTGCTTCGTCATTATTTCTTGTGATGCCTATGGTCTGGTCATTTGCAACCCTGCCATAATAGATGTTCCACATGCAAAAAGAAAAAGGATGAAGGTCTACATTCATCAGAATAGGAGACAATACAACGCCCTAGGGAATCCCTATAGCCTGATTTCTTAAGTCTATATCATCGGTTGTTGTTATTCGATTACTTAGAAACTTGTGGATTAGATCTAAGAAATATTCATCTTCGATGCATTCCTGTAGGAGATCGATCACTACCTGATGTGGAATTTGGTCAAAGCACTGACTCACCATGAATTTTTTGCTTAACACCTGTCCATTTCTGGAGTTTATGAAAGAAAGAATGTGTGCTTCTCCAAGGTCGAAACCCATATGAAACTAGAGAAAATATCGGCTCAAATATTTTCTCAAGTACCGATGCTATTGATCGTTGAACAATCCTATCCAATGGAGAAGGAATGGTTAGAGGTCTCCTATCCATCGATTTGGGCTTAGGGACGAATATATGCTTCATGGGTTCAAATTAAAATGATCCCTTAAGTCAAGTTTTTGTATATCTCCCTGAGTCTAACATGGGATATCCCTAAACCATTTTTTTATCCAAAGATGGGGTAATTAATCCAGGGTGACCGCTTAACTCGTATGAAACAATGAGGTTGAATAAGTTAGCTACTTGTTCTAAGACATGAATAAATTGACCATCTTAATTCTTTTGCATTATGGACTGGTATTGTACTGATTTCAGGGGTATTCTACTGGAACTCATGAGAACACAAATCGATTTTTTTGAAATCAATATAATTCACCTATACTTGTCCTATCAAGGTCCTACATATAGAAAACAGTGACCATAGTAACTTGTGCTTGCATCTTTGGCACGTGATGAGCTTATAATAGATGAGATTTCGTGGAGAAATCACCACCTTGTACTCCTGACTACACAACTATCACTTGGGCTCTCAACTCTACTTATGCTTCTATCACTAGGAGGGGTGAAATGAACAAGATCCCCATTGATGCAAGACTATCAGCACTGCATCAGGAATTACATACAGAAATCGTGTTTTTCATTGAATTGTGGTGAATTCCAAGCTATTGACCGATTAATACTCAATGATGTGTCTAAACAGAGATGGGCCCAGTTCCTTTCCCTTGCCATCATCTCGATCCTGGGTAATCCTTATAAATACTAATCACAATCACTAGCATGCATTATCATAATCAGATCACCACCCGGTATAAACAATCTCGATAATCTATCACAAATAAGACACCTTCGTTTCCTGGATAAGAAACTCAACAATCATTAGGTATCTTAGCATGAAACAAGCACGCATCATATTAATAACATCAAGCATATAATTAGAATCTCATAATTCCGATGAACCGACGGACTAAGCTAAACTTGGCACGATAGGTCTACGTGAAGCTAGGGGTAAGGGTTATAATAGGCTGGGGCTAGATCAACAACAATTGATCTACCCCCTTAAGAACCCACAGAGTGAACGACACCAGGATAGATCCAATCAAGAAAGATTCAGAGGGAAGCAGAGGAAGGAGAAAGGGAAAGGGAGAAACGATATATAAGGGGATGTACTAGTAGCCAATGGGAGATTTCCTTGCATGAACCGTTGGACACGTCTGGTCAAATCTCCAACACAGGGTAGCGACACAGACAACAGGCATAGGTCATAATGCAAGTGATCGTATAGTGTCTCGTATTATGAGAGCAAGTGCATTTCTCTCCTCTGATCAATATGTGCATCAGAAATGAAGGATGGTCCCATTTGATTTGATCAATTTCTAGTGTGTCGTCCATATAAGGTCTAAGTGGAGAATTAATATCCACCAATATGTGTCTCTTTCCTTTGGTAAGTGATAGAAAAAAATACAGTGATGCGGGGGTCATACACAAAGCTCATAGCGATTCTCCTCTCTTCTCATATTCTTCGTCAAAAGGTCTCACCTGGGTGATGGTCACCTGGATTGGTAATGGCACAACTGGGACCGAGGATTAGCTTTTTGGGTGAAAGAGAGAGACAAGGTTATGCACTTGTTGTAGTTAGTGCATTCTCTTGGGGTACAGAGGGTCGTAGGTTTGAATCCTGTCACCTTAATCGTGAATCATCCTGTGCTTACCCATGGAGGATGGGAAGAAAAACGAAATTGGTCAATTCACAAGGTGTCAATGAATGAATCACACCATTATATGCTATTTCTGGGTCTTTTCATTATATTCACTTGCGACAATAAACTTTAGCCCCACTTTTTCCGTCCCCCACCCTATCTCGATACCAATTCTACTATATAAGGCAAGTGCATGAATCATAGAGAAGAACTGATAAAAACCAATCGATCCCATGTGAATAGTGCATCATCTATAAGAAATATGCACATTTTCCTCTCCCCTACATTTGAGAGCTTGCTTGCGCTTCCTTGCTCTTCTATCGTCAAGCAAGCAATAAATTCCTCATCCTCCCTTTGAAGTAGTCGGATGAGAGAGAAATCCCTTGCTTTACTTTAAATGAGCAAGCAATAAATTCCTCATCCTCCCTTTGAAGTAGTCAGATGAGAGAGAAATACCTTTCTCTATTATCGTTGAGCAGGCAATAAATTCCTCTCCCCTACATTTGAGAGCTTGCTTTTGCTTCCTTGCTCGATGCGGGCAAGCAATAAATTCCTCATCCTCCCTTTGAAGTAGTCGGATGAGAGAGAAATCCCTTTCCTGATGCAGACAAACAATAAATTCCTCATCCTTCCTATGGTCAGATGAGTGAAAAATGCCTTGCTCTACTATCGTCGAGCAAGCAATAAATTCCTCAGATTAATCATTCCATTCAAATCAAATTGCATTCAATTCATTCTTTAATACTAAGAATATAATTATTCAAACTCGACATTCATTAGCTTTCTTTGTTTTCACGTATATAAAAGTTAGACTATAGCTATTAACAAGGACTCTCTCGGGAAATGAATGTACACCCGTGACCTACTTTTTCTGATGCCCTTGGTAATTGTTCTCTATGGAAGTATTTGATGAAATCAATTGCGAAAGAAATAATGGTTTGAGGAGAGGAATAGGAGCGGGTGTGATAAGATAGAAGTGAGATTTTGGCTACTATAGATTCTTTTGGCTCTAGATTCCATATGGTTGGATCCTACATGGAAGGGAGGAGCATTCGGTTTAGTCTGGAAGTCATATTAGGTCTAGTTTAGAAAAGGTTAACGATGGGAAATAGAAAGAGATGTTCATCCGCATTTTGTGCTGCCCGCTTGAAAGAGTTAGTTTCATATCATTTAGGAAATGAATTCTCATGAATGAATAATGGGATGGGTTGACCCAAACCTATTCCCCGCTTCTCCTCCCAATGAATTGATGTTCAACCGATTCATGATTGAACACTGTTTCTCACTTCCAAACGATATTCTTAAGATCTACACAGCTCTCCAGTTGCGACTACATATAGGTTGTAGAGGGCATGTGTTTAGTGTTGACGCACTCAACAGGTCATAAACCATATGGAATATTGGTCGAGTGCATGAATGTCGATAGGGAGAGGAAAGACACTCAACCTTCAACCTCCTCAACCTAGATAGGGGATCATCTCACTGTAAATATTCGACCTTTATTTAAAGTATGGAGATCGAGGGAATTGATCGCACTCAATCGACATCTATGACTCGGACAACAATCAACGCACTCTAAAAAAATCATATAAATCACAAGAAAATGAATTCAAAGGCAGCTATAAGATAGGGGGATCTTGATAGATATTTATATCTATATCTATATCTATATAGAATACACGACACATGTTATTTTCTTATCTATATCTGTATATATATATATATATATATATATATATATATATATATATATATATATATATATATATATATATATATAGGAAAATAGCAGGATTCGTAAAAAGTCTTATAATTATTAATCCATTTCATAATATCACTCTATGCCATGAATAGAGCTCTTCAACGATTCTATTATTTACTATGTTAAAACAACTCCACACTCTACGGGTTGATCTCCTAAAACAATTTGTTAATACGTAGCTATTCAGACGCATCCGAATTCGAATTTTCGGATTGGCCCCAGGTGGTCGGTGTGGGGAAGAAAACCCATTTTCTTTCAAATCCTGACCCATTTGAAACCCCAGACGTCTAGCCATATCTTGGAGAGGAAGGAGGGGTGGGCTAAGGGGAGTTTGGGTGGCTTACCGGGCATATTTCTTTTCTCGCACCAAGCTGCCATTGAAGATCTTATATTTCCAAAGAACCTCACTCTATTCCTACCTACGACCTATTCCACCCAACCTACTATATGAAATAACCTACCTCTCTTTCTGGCAGCGTCTAATGTCTATTTATTGGCTTGGAAGTTGTAGATGCAGAAGAACCTACTGACCGAAGGAAGCGCCTATAGAAACACAATTCTTCTGTGGGGCTAGTTTTATAACCCTATGCGAAGGGTGGAACCTTAATTGATGAGGGAGAAAACCCAAGCATAAGACCTTCAATTGATGAGTAACCACCTCCGCCTTTCCTTTGTGAACAAGCAGTCATTGACTTGCCTTGGCCTGACGAAATTGAGTATATTCATTTCTTTTTCCAATCAAGTAAGAATTATCTGCCAATTATTTTTCTGTATAGTAGATTCATTTCTTTGTTGATCAGGCCTCTGTAAGCAGCATTGAGTAAGTAGTATTAGCAGGCAGAAGCATGACTCCATTCCATAAGCAATAGAATCAAATTTGTTCCTACTCCTTCACCAAGCCATATGAATACGAAGCTAGATTGTGTTAGCAATGACCACGCCATCAGAGGATGAAGCTAAACACAAGAGATGTGTTAGCGGGGCGTAGTCATTACTTCAATCGATGATTCCCATGCATAGAATGATACACGAATTGTTCCTAGGAGCAAGACATACATAGCCTTTATATGAGATGTAAGCAATCATATTTAGATATGATATTGGGGTAGGAATATTTCATCTCCCCTAACCCTTCATTAATAGAGGGCGAGATCTACTTCTTTCTCAGGTTGACGAGATTCTTTCCTCCAAAGGTGGGAGTATGTCAACAATTCCCACCATACGCACCCGGGTTCAAAGCAGGGTGGTGAGAGCGGGATGTATCCCCGACTCACCCATATCTATTTCAATACTCCCACTCCAGCCTGTGTCTGTTAATTAGTCCTCTCTGGTCCAGGTGGGGTGGGCATCCCAAACCCTTAGTTGGATTTGGGAAGTAGTTCACTAACTACGGTTTTCTCTATCAAATAAACAACCTTCTTTTTTCTATCCGTCTGAATAAGGTGTGGGGAGGAAGTGTGACATGAGAATATAAAACTCGATACACGTAGGAGGTTAGTTCTGTAAAGCAAAGAAGGTTCTGAGCAGAGAGAAAAGTTGAAGTGGCTTGCCAATGCCTCCGAAGGTTAGGTTCTACAAAGGTGGAGTTAGGACGCCATTGAATGTCTACGAAGGTTGGGAACTAGAATGAGTATGGGTTTTCTCTACTCGCGAACCTACCTTATAGAGCCAACAAATGACTCTCTTTGTCGCCTAGAGACTCACTGTATCTATTGCAGTGACCCACTTCAATCGATGATTCCTAAGATGACTATAGGGTGGGTGGAATATGGAAGGTTTGCACCCATTTCACTAGTGAAATTAACTAGCAGGGACGTTGATTATTCACAGCTCTGTATTGAACTGCACAACTCCCTATCGAAGTTGGGTTCAACTCAACCAATCTATTATTTCTACTTAGCCCAACCCAAGCACCAACGGGAGGAATTGGCACTCCCCAACCCCATTACTTCTTAGCTGGCGCAATTCGAATTGGATTGATTTACCGATTCCCCCTGGAACTATAAACACATACGATTCAAGATGGGGTATCTAGCTCCTTCCACTCCTACGGTTAAGTACACATATCCACTTATAGTTCGCATTAATGATTTTTCTTTTAGCGCTAGTACAGACACATATGGGTTAGGTAGGGCTATTCCATTGTCATCTCCACATCTCACCCTATCAAAAATCTGAAATGCTTATGAAAGATACCCAAGAATCAAAATGCATTGATTTACTCATTCTGGGGAACATCCATACTTTGACTGATAGCTTGGTGAATCAGGAGAGAATTACGCACATCCAGTACCAACATGAAAGGAATCAAATATAGATGTTTGGGTAGTGCTTGCCCTAATGCGAGGAATCAATAATAGAAGAAAGAGTTTCAGGTGAGATAATATACTCTACAGATGTCGGGCCAGAGAATTTTAGGGTCATTGTATTATTTTCATAACATAATGATGTCGGGCCAGAGAATTTCATTTACAATCAAGCTCGAATAATTCTCTAGAGTTTGGGAAGATATTACTGAAAGGTAAACCCTTCATTATAGTTTGGGAAGATATGAAAGGTCAACCCTAAGTGAAGTTATAAAGGGTTGGTCAGGGAAGAAGATAGGAAAGAAGAAAGTAGTATCCTGCCATTATTGAGAAGTGAGGGAAAGGTCTTGAGCTCAGGCTTTGAGGGGAAGAAATATAGTTCACTTACCTAAATGTAAGGCATAACGTAAAGAATGAGAATGACACAACCTTGAGAAATATATAGACCCCCAAAAGTCAAAGCGTAATCACATATATAAGAGCAGCTCAGAGTTGGTTGAAATGAACAAAATCGATCTTTCCAAATGGCATAATTCCATATATAACAATAGCTCAAAGATCAACCGAAGCTTGACCAATCCTGAAAAAAAGGATTTGCATTCACTCATCTATAAGAGGAACCCATCGAAAAGTTGGGTGGCGAGGGACACTTATTGGATAAGAGGTCTTCTGCATGCGTGCATGCAGGAAACGTCTTCCGGGAGAGGTAGTGATCGATTAAGACTTATTTCATTTGATTTTCTAAAACGATGAGTCTTCTGATGGGGCTGGATGGGAAGGAGAAGCAGCCAAAGGTGATTGATTAGTCCTTTGAGAGGGGCATGCGTTCCCACCAACAACCGCCACATCTTCTGAGAATGGCGTTCCCACCATTAACTGACAGATCACGTCCCTGTATGAGGTTACATATATAGAGAATGCCCTACACCTTGACCCTTCAACTCCTACTCCAAACTCCTACTCAAACCTTGAACCTCAAAATACAACTCCAACTTTGAGCTATAACCTCAATACTCTTCCCTTGGTCTCTCCACCTCACCACAAAGCTTATCATTATTGGGAGCCACTAGTCACAGGTGTTGATACACTAGCTGGTACTCGCTGGCAATCCTCTTTATTTTGAAAACAATGGAGACAGAAAGAAAGGCTGTGGATATTTGATTCGGGAAGCAATGAGAATTCAATAAACACTAGGCCAATCAGATTCATTTGGAAGCATTCAATTAAACAAGTGATTTCCTCTCCCACTAGGCCAATCTCTATTACTTTAGGGGAGAGAGGATCTGACCTACCAAGTGGATCCAGTAGATCCTTGAATGAACATGCATAACAAGTACCCAATATATATATTCAAAGATGAAAAGCAGCTGAGCGGGGTAAAATAAACAAGAGCGGCCGGAAGCGAAGACAGAGGGAGTAGATTCAAAGGTGGAAGCTAGAGCAGTAGGAAAGGCAGGGGAAATACCAGGGCTAGGTGAAGTTTAAGTACAACCACTTTGATTAATTAATACTTGAACGATTATTAAGAAGGGTAGGGGCAGGAGTGAAGATGGAAGAAGTAGGGCATCCTTTCCATTTCAATAGCTAGCTTCGCTAAGGGTAAAGGTAGCATAGCTGTAGAAATTCTGAGGTCCTATGAGGCTGCCATCTAACGTCTGTCCTTGACCTTAGTATGGCTCTAAGTTTCAACTGTATGGCTGTCTTCTTTTGCTGTTTTAGGACAGCAAACAGTCATCCCACTTTCTGCTCAATGTTTTATAGGTTAAGTGCTCTTTTAAGGTGCCCTTGCAAGTGTT
>ML807771.1:54648-74647 GCA_009831015.1 Picea engelmannii
TCACTTTTGACTTAAAACTCCTAAGTCAAAGTGAAATTAGAATCATAAAGTAAAGTATGAGGGTAATAGTCTTCCCCCTTTGTGCTTAGAGACTCATAAGCACATGGGGACCACTTTCCAAGGTATCCAAATCTCAACAATAGCCCGGTAAATAAGTCGTTGGAAAAAGAACACATGGAGGGATGATATACAAGGGCCAGTCGAAACACAATGGTTGGAACAATGACTTATGTCGGAACATAATAAGTGGGATCAATAGTTGGACGGGGGTTTTGGTACTCGAATTGTAGGGGATGTTGATCTAAACTTGGGGCTAAAGCGCTACCTCTATGGGCAGTGCTAGTGCTAATGATGGGTATCGATCTCAATACGTGGGATCTGCTCTAGGTCAACCAACACATCTGGTGGTCATCAACGAGTGACTTGGAAAGGATATTGGGCGAGGCTTTCTAATTGCTTGCCTTTCCCAGCGATGCTTCCTACGTCCCTACCCTGGGATCTACTAGGTCTCGATCAATAACTCCGGCTATGGCATCAACCACGGAAACTGAACCAGTACATCGCTCATTCCATTAACATTAAGGTAAGCCCCCTAAGTCTCTTGTCCAAGTTACTTATTGATAAGGGGGGGCAAGGACAGTAACCAAGCACGGGGTTATCTAGGAAATTATATAATAAACTATGATCTAGTGAATGAGGCATGCAATAGTTTGATCCCCGGGTCCGGGCTTCGTAGAACACATTCGGCTCAGAAGGAAAATCAGATATTGGATTCTCCCCTCCCCCTTGACCGTAACCCTTTATTGAATCTACTGTAGCCCTTTAGGGGTATAACACCAATTCCTTATTGATCTCCAGTAACACCTGATTTGTGGGTGGGAATACCCGAGACGGTTGGATCTTTCACCCGGCCCAATCGTTTCTCTATTCCCCGCCCATATCAACCAACCTCTATTTGAGTGAGTGCGACAAGACGTCTGATGGGGTAATCAAGGGCATACCCATGTACGGTTAAGAAACTATCTATACCCAGTAATGGAAGCTAATTATTTCGGTAGTCTTGAACGATTATTAATTATTCAGAGTGAAAGGAATGAGGTTGTGAACTAGGACATAGATTTGAACTAGTTCGAACTAGCCCCCATGCCCATGTAATTCAGGGCGTGGATATTTCTGAACCAAGCCCAGGATGGAAATGAATAGTTACCTCCCACTTCTTATTAAAGCCCTGCCACCTGTATCCAAGCCGACCGGTAATGGAAGTGTTACCCCTTACTTACTCCCTTTTCCTTCCCCCCACCCCTTCTAAATAAAGAAATCAGGTGGAAGAAAGAAGTCTACGAACAGAATAAGTCCACTTTGTTCATCCTGATCGAGATAATCGGTTATGGCTGAGACAATCAATAGTGCCTCGCCCAACCATCATTTTGTTTGGTTCGACCAGCTAACCAACCTAATTCATGTCGGCTTGTCGGTCCGGCTTGTTCCGCCTATCAAAGGAATCCCTAATAGTTGGTTTATAAGTCCCCCCATGAAACAGAAAAACCACCAACCCCCCCTTAATAATAACTAGGAAGGCTTAAGATATAATAAGGCCCGCAAACAAGAATCGCTTTCTCAACCAACTATAGAATTGTTAGTACTAACTCTCTAATTGAATTGGTTCTACCCTGCTCCGCCCTCAGTTGGATCTCAACCTTGCCTTTCCCTTGCTACTTCCTCTCTAGTCATAACTAAGCTGCTAACTATAGCCCTCTACATCTATAGGCTATAGGTGGAGTGGAGTTGGGGGACATGAGTGGGTTCAGAAAGAAAGATAGATACATAAGGAGGAGGAGCACACGACAGGCTGACCCCTTCCTGAGGCTATGAATCAACTCAAATGCATGTACATATATAGTAGGATGTACCGCTATCGATCGAAGAGCTATAGGATCCTACTTATTATTACTGTTGAGACGGGGCAACTTCACTCGTTGCTCAAAACAGATCGATTGTCAAAGATGCAGGATCAGGGCTTGATCATCTGGGTCGAGAAGGGAGCACCACAAAACCAAGAAACAAAATGGATACTTAACCAACAAGGGTAAAATAACCACAAGGAAGAGAGAACATCTAAGATGGCAGAGGCAAGCACGGGTGAGAGGATCACTCATCGGACATGAGCCCCGCAAAACAGACACCATTGAACATGAAGTCATAGGATGCATCTGGCCTACCGCCCACATTCAATAGTCATTAGAACTAACACACTGAATGAAGCATAGTACACAACTATTAATCCCACCCAACCCCAACATATTAGAACCTTCTAATAGAGTCATATATCACGAAGAAAAATTACTGATCACCGCTCCAGATTACATGAAATTACTGAGGATGGGCACAGAGACATTAACACTGTTATAGAGGTGGTGTGGCAACATTAGTAGGAAACATTGTGGGAAGAACAAACCAGATCGACTAATCCGACCTACCAAGTGGATCTAGTGGATCCAAAGAGGCACAGGCATAACACGTACTTTTCCCAATATATACATTCAAAGATGAAAAGCAGCTAAGCAAGGTAAAATAAACAGGAGCAACCGGAAGTGAAGACAGAGGGTGTAGATTCAAAGGTGGAAGCTAGAGTAGTAGGAAAGGCAGGGGCAATACTAGGGCCAGGTGAAGTTTAAGTACCACCACTTTGATTAATTAATACTTGAATGATTATTAAGAAGGGTAGGGGCAGGAGCGGATATGGAAGAAGCAGGGCATCCTTTCCATTTCAATAGCCATCTTCGTTGAGGGTAAAGGTAGCATATCCCAGTAAAGAAGTCATCGGAAAAAGAACGCATGAAGGGATGATATACAAGGGCCAGTCGAAACACAGTGGTTGGAACAATGACTTATGTAAGAACATAATAAGTGGGATCAATAGTTGGACGATGGTTTTGTACTCGAATTGTAGGGGATGCTGCTCTAAACTTGGGGGTGAAGTGTTGCCTCTACGGGTAGTGCTAGTGCTCAAGATGGGTATCAATCTCAATCTGTGGGATCTGCTCCAGGTCAACCAACACATATGGTGGTCATCAATGAGCAACTTGGAAAGGATACCGGGCGAGGATTTCTAACTATCTGCCTTTTCCACCGATGCTTCCTATGTCACTACACTAGGCTCTACTAGGTCTCGATCAATAACTCTGGCTATGGCACTGGCCATAGAAACTGAACCAGTACACTACTCATTCCATTAATATTAAGGTAAGCCTCCCAACCTTAGTGGAAGTACTACAGGTAATTGGTGTGGTTCAATGGAGCTTCCTTCATCAATGGTTTAACCCTGAATGATTGCTTTATTGCTTCCACCTTATGCTTATGGTGGTTATAGGTCAATGGGTTCTAAGTAAATAAGAGAAACTGCTTATTAGGATTCAACGAAGTTGCAACTACGGGTACCTTTGCTTCTGGTTCTCTAACGGGGCACCCGCATATGGATATGAGTCTGGATCTTCAGCTTAGATGGATGGCTTAACTTATGTGGCTGGCTTACTGGCTCATCAGTTGCTAGCTCTAAATGGTTGTATTAGTGTTGTGGGCTAGCTTGGCTTAGATGGCTTGGCTTTGTCTAGCTTGGCTTAGATTTCTGGTTATGGTTTTGGGTCTTTATCAACAGACTCTGGCACTTTTGATAATGAACATATAGATAAATATGACTATGAGACCACTACTAACGTTAATATCGCAACTTCGACTATTGTTGAATCATTCAAGCTTGCTTGTAGAGGACTGACTTATAGTTTCGTTCAAGATTGTTGCAATCGTTCTCTCCATAGTGGGATGAATTCATAGCTTAAGAATTGAAACACACAAAATGTTTCGATATTTTACTGTAGGATACAAAACAACTAGATCTGCTTCTAGATCTCAATCTCGAACATCATAATCTGACTCTCGAACAGGATCATGATCACAAGCAGCAGACTCGGGCTCGCTCACCACCAACATAATAATCTCTATCTTGTCCTAGAACTGGAACATGTAGCTCTTCCTCCCTTGAACTAAACTCTGAATCTAGATCTTGCTCACGAACTGGATCTGTATACAAGATTATATATATATATATATATATATATATATATATATATATATATATATATATTTGACTGGATCAATGACTACTTAAACTGGCCTTACAGAAACTAGGTAAGCTAGCTCTTTTGTTGCTATTGGAGCTACTGCTATTAGATCGACTTAATCAAATGAATGCTCTTCTACATTTCGGACCTTTCCCTCTACCTATGATGTTATGGTTGTGGGTGGGATATAATAGATCTGTGTCTCTTTCAATGATTCTTGCCTTTACGATAGATAGGGTGTAAGAATTGAATATGCGAGCTACAAAGCTAGGAAGTAGGTAGTACGGTGAAAGGAAGTATTAATTAATAAAATACAGTCACCTTGAAATAGTGGTGCAAAGCAGGTGTTGGTGCGGGTACAAAGCTTGGTGCAAGGAGGAAGGAAATACCAAACCTTGGTGAAAGGAAGGAAATTGCAAAGAAATCCATGTATTAATTGGGGAAATAAATGAAACAACAAACCCAATTGTTGGTGAAAGGCAAGGTGCAGCAAAGGGGAAAGAGATGGAATACCATAGCACGGTGAAAGGGATTCAATACCAAACCCGGGTGCTGGTCCAAGTAGTGCAGGTGCAAAGCCAGATGGGTAAAGTAATGAAATACCAAAGAAGCATGCAAAGCCTATATATAAAGTGGTCCTGCTCCTGCGACTTAGTCAACTGGTTCTTCTTCTACTGCTTATGGGTATAGATCAACTTCATTGGGCCCTGAAGTTGCTACCGCCTTCTACTGGTACCAATGCCAGATCAATTGTTGAATCAACAGATGGTTAAGATGTTGGTCCTGGATCATCGACTACATCAGGGTCAACCATAGGCTCTGTTGTTGGAACCAGGCGAAGGAATGCTACTCCTACTTCTTCGTATGGTGTACTTGCCCTTATAGGATCTTAACCTGTATAAGATGCTTACGTGCTTACTTAGATGCGACTCTCATTCCATATATGGGATTGGATCCACTACCTTCACCTCAACTTTCTGTGTTGCTAGATCTGCTACTGATGCTGGCTCTACTTCTGCGACTATTGGCTAAGGAGATGAAACTACTAGTGAGTATGTTGGTCCTGGACCTAGTACAGGTAGGGTAGCTGGGTAAACCACTGAAACCACTAATGGTGTTCATGTTGGTGGATAAGTTGGGGTAGTAGTAGCTAGTCCCGGCCTTGTAGGGTCTTGTCCTATAGGATCTAGTGGATCCACTGGTTAAGAATTGCATTGCTCTTGCCTTTGACTATGCTACCTTTGCAGATACATGACCCATGTCCAAGAGAATAGAGATGAGTGTCCAAGATTCCACAGAGAGATAGATTCATCCCACCGAACATGACCTCTCCACCTAGATCTGAAAGAGGGATGAGTGGATTCCTCCCACCCTATTTATATTGGGGGAAATTATAAGAAGGTTCTGGTTCTGAGGCTAGGAGCACCAAAGTCGATCCTTACTTCATGGTTACCAGTTCTATCTCTATTGAAGACCCTGATTCATGCTATGTGGGTGGTACAGTTCTAGAGCAATTCTCTCAGGGGAGAGGCTTTTGATAAGCTTTTGAATGGATCCTCTTATATTTGTTTCTATAATTTAGTTACATCCCTAGATTCAGTTTATTACATATAGACATAGCCCAAGTATCGGTTGTTCCTTCTTTATATAATATATATAATATTGAAACCCTGGTTATAGGGGAGATAGGTTCTAGGGGAATGTATCCTCCTTGAGCTAGTATAGATCATCTAATGAATCTCCTAATGTCTACCTATTTTTTTGTTTGTTTATGTCTACCTGCCCACCCTTTTTGGTCTAACCTTGAGTAAGGCAACATAGAGCATATTGATAAGCCCTTTACAAATGGTCAATGAATGTTGATGATTCTTTTGGATTCTACAGATTGGTATTGTTGGTTTGGTATTGAAGTCATTAGGAGAGTGAGGGCATTGAAATTGGCATGTTTAAGAGGGAATTAAAGGAAGGCATTGAAGTCCACCTCCCGTATGTCTCTATCGGCTTTAGATGTCTATCCTGTATGCACTTAATCCATTCATGGGAGGGTTGGGGGATGCTCCCCCAAGATTCATGGGGAAGGTTGACGATCGAGAGAATATCCTTCTATGCCCTTGTCCTTATAATATCATTAGTAGTAGCAATAACAGTAGCAAGAGTAGTCGCAAATGTAAGCTATACTACACGAGGTGAAGACCCCTCAACTGGTGTAAAGATAAGAAAAGAGAGGAAAAGATAACCACTCTTTCCTGGGCATACCTTTTCCTGGCATACCTTTCTTGGCACCCACCATTAGCTATTCATGAGGCGGGTAACTCTCGGAGAGTGTGTTTCAGAGTGCTTAGTGTGAGTCTTAGTGTTAGTGTTAGTGTAGAGATTGAAGTCATTTGGAGAGTGTGTTTCAAAGGAAAACTACCTTGAATTTGGGTGGGTGTCTCGGGTGTTTGGGTGTTAAGTTGTTATCTTCTCGGTGGGTGTTCGGGTTTCTCCTTCCTCCTACCACTGCACATTCCTTGTACTACTGTAAGAACAAATACTAATACTGGTAGGGAGTAAAGGAGAACAAATATTGATAAGCTCATATTGTTAGTAATCTATTCGCTAGGTCAGGTCGTTAGGTCAGGTGTTATCTATCGTTAGTAATATATATCTATCTGGGCGTATCCATATCATTATCAACATTACTGGCATCATTATCTATCTATTTCATTACTCCTTCTATGGAGACAACTGGGAAGGATACTTATTGGGATGACTACCATGACTACCATGACTACGGGTACGGGTTCATTATTAATACAACTTATATGAGCTCATACGACTTATTAATATGACCAGATCAGAGAATAAGGAGAAGTCGAAGTTGAGTCTTTATTCCTTACCTTTGCACATGACCTTTCATTACTACCTTTATTTGTCTCAGTACAGGAGGCAATCCATCTATAGTAGGAGGCAATCTATTTATAATAGTCGTCCTTCCTCACCCTCCTTTGTCAGGGGAGTTGGGGCTCAACCTAATTATTCTTATGACTCTCTATCTCAAAGTATGGGCACATAACCTATAAGAGGAAGGCTATCTATAGGGGTAGAACCAATAAGTAAGGAGGGGTGGGTTCAATAGCGGGAAAGAACAAGACAAGAGTATTCTTTACTTTCTTTCAGAAGGAATGAGGAATAGAACCTCTGGCCAATAAAGAAAGCTAGGCAAGCTTCCTTATATAAACAACCGGGAAGTGGCATAAGTGATGATCCTCCCCTATTTCTGGGGGTGGCGGCAGAATCAGAGGGAGGAGTCCAAGGCACAAACAATGACAACACGACATTCATCATTGTTGTGGGCTGGTGTGTCCATTAGTTTTCCACCTAGGCAGCTTTGACTAGCTGTCTTGAGGTTGGTTATCCTTGCTCTGCCCTTTTCTCTGATAGAGAGGACCTGATATTTGCTCTTTCTCTGATTTATTTTTTTGAACCCTCAATCTTGCAGCATCATATAGCGATAAGTAAGCATCTCCCAATGAAGAGAATATGTCCAGAAACTTTCTATCTGGCTGGATCTGTCTGTGTAGGCCACTGCTCTATGGTATTTTAGAACCATGTGCCGCTCGGATCAGAGTCCCACCTAGCTTCCTTCGCACGCTGGGTGGGTATGGAAGGCTTTGGTGTACTCCTGCCTGCACAGTCTGGTCTTGACCCTGGTGCAAGGTTGTGTCATGTACTGGTCTTCCTAGTTCCCAACAAGAAAGCCTCCTTTAGGCCCAAGTGGGTCTCATAATATATATCCATAATCACTCCGAAGTTTTTCTTACATAGTGAGTCCCACCAGTGCATGGGGAAGGGACTTACAAAACAAAAGGAGTGCGAAGGTGATCAAGGAGTGCGAAGGTGATCTTCTCACTGACTGTTGGAAACTCTAACTGGACCATTTCTCCAAAGCACTTCTATCTTGCTTTCCCCTTCAAACGAATCAACTTCTTGAAGGGAAATTATTGCCGGAAGAATCGTTGTAGGGCTAGGCGAAATGATCCATAGAATCCAAAGGACGCGACCATGAGATGATGGATAAAATCCAAATGGTGGGAGGGACAACGACCAATTGACAAGGCGTTACACTAAACAATGGCTAATAAAGAACATCCGTTTAAGAAACATTGAATGAAACAATTAGCTTGCTCCGCAAACGCTCAAAAACACAAATCGCTTGCTCCTAGACGTCTAGTTACTAAATTAAAGGAGCCGGTTTGTTCTAAGACGTTAATTTACTAATGGCTGGAGGGAAATAGAACTTATTCTATTATTTACGTTATTTTCTCATCTTGAGATTTAGCAAATAATTACCAAGTGATTTATGAATTCTAAGTATTAGATAAATCAATAAGTAATTGTCCAATTATAAGGATAAGATGCCTATATAATTAGTGGATTGACCTTCTTCACCTTACTTAAATGAAAGGATCAAGGCCTGACTGGAAGTATTTACCCCTACCTACCTGATAGGGCCTTTCAAAGAATGCATGCCTTACTGGAAGGAAGGGCTAAGCCCTTCAATCAAGAATGAAGTCAACCGTGAATAATATCTTTCTCTTATTTAGAATTAGCTAATAACATCATTGCAACGTCCTCCATATTTTTCAAAGTGAAATTAGGTCATTTCTTATACCCTTTAATTAATCTCTGGAGCAAGTGAGATTCGGTAGCTAAGTATAACTAATAGAACTCTATGTAATTATGCTTTGATTTATTCTCTCTTTCTTTCTCTTGAGTTAGCGAACCCGAAGATATATCTATATTATACTACTATTTTTGCCCACCTAACCTTGTGACGTAATCTATGGCATAAACAAAATGATACGAGTCATTTCTGCCTCTAAATAAGATTCTAAAGTAAGTGACTTTACCAAACCTTCTTTTTCGTATCATCTGGGGATATGAAAGAGAGATCTAATTCTCTAGGTAATTACTATTATTCCATGCCCCCCCCAGCATGCACATCGAAAATGATTTACCTTCTTTTCTGTATACAAAGATAGAGAAAGAAAGAGATAGTTTCTCAATGAAAGCTTTTTCATATTGTAACTTGACGTGAAATACTTTGTGTATGGAATGAATTATATAATTACATATATAAGAAAAGAATTGTTGATAGAAGAGAGAGATAACGACCTCTCCTACCTTTGTTACATCATTCATTATCTTCTCAATACATTCCTACTTCAAGACTGGGTGAGACCCACCTTCCTTTGTCGGGTTGGACTCTCTATTTATTCCCCTCCCTTAGCTATCTCTGCTTGGTAATACGGTCCTATATTTCCCTCAATCATGAGGCTAGGCAAAGCGGCGGTTGAATATAAGGGGGAAGGGGGAAAGATTTATCACTCATGAGAGAGTTCTAGGGATAACCTGAAATGCATTTGAAAGCGAAAGAGTAGTTTTATGGGGGCTAAATCATACTCAAAAAATCTCTTTCTCTCTTCCTTCGTAAAGTTTTTGCACGCTCTCCTACTGTCTGTTTTTAGGAGTGACTATTGGTATAGTAGTAGTAGTAGTAGTGAGTGTAGTTCCTGAGAGTAGCTCAGTGGGCGATCTCCTAATATCCTTTTAAGGCGAACTTTCAAGACTTAGCGAACGAGATTGAAGTGAGCGTCCCCTTTGTTAGAAAAAAAACTAGAGACTTTCATGCACGTTATTCCCGTTACATTGACTCGGCTTTCACTTATTTCCTCTCTTCATGAATGGGTTAAAGTATCTAGCATGAGTAGGATTGATCTAAGGAACCATCACATCGCCCTGGAATTGAGATAGTCACCCTCCTTCAGACGGTTGGATGTATCCATATCTCCCCCTATCTCCCTTCAGACGGACAAGTTTCTTTTCTCTGGTTAGTTTTTCAGAGTGAATGAAACAGTCTTGGCGGGATATTGAAGGAAGGCGAATCCTTTAGGCACATAGAGAGGAGTTGTTTTGGGGGCATAGCTGGTCCTGAGCTCCTTCATGAAATCTGAGTGTAGTTCGACCCTCGCCCGAGTCCCATCAGTGACAACATTCCATTATCATTATCTATATTTGACTATTCAAGAAAATAAGGACTTCTTCCACCACACCATAAGTCACTATCTCATTAGGTAATTGATATTTGAATTCTAGTCGTAGTAGATCTATATGGGTAGGGCTATAGATGTACATGTTATTCCCACCCTTACGACTCACGCTTTGGCTAGGTTACATTTGTCTTTTTCACCCACCATAGAAAACACTTTCTTTCATCTCTCTTCGAAACCGCTTCCCATAGGTCAGTTCAAATGATTGATCAAGCGAACAACCGGCTCTGTTGAGTTAATATTTAACTATGGAGAATAATAGAAAATTTTGTCTTTTCGCTGTTATGAAATGATATCTCTTTCTTTAGGTAGGTGTTTTCTGAATGTTGTCTTGGGGAACGAACCATCATATACAATCACCTTGATGATCATGAAAGATCGATTGGATTTCAATAAAGATGGATATGGAATAAGCTCACTCAACTATGTGATATGGATAAAGATGATCCCTAATGACAAGGAAGCGAGAAGACCTATATAGGATGGACATAGGGTGGGTTATTGCGTCCTTTCTATAGTCACAACATGATAGGGATCTCATTCAAGCATTGGCTATCCCCTTACTTACCTTCTAGCTCAGGTAAGATCAAAACCTTCCCTTCTATTTTTCACCCTTTTAGGACCTTATTATTTCTTAATAGAATGGAATTGATAGGGGTTTACTTGGAAAGAAAGAAGGGAAGGCCCTTTCAGAAAGAAAGGCCCAAAGAAATAAGGAAAAAGTCATGCCTCCCCGGTAATTACCGTTCATCACTTTACCACTTGATGGACAAGCTGCCCTTATTTCCTTGGCATTAAAACTGATTGATTGACATAAATAATATGCCACACAACCATCGCCCCCTTCTGTTATATGGATGGATTTCTCTTTCATTGATGGCCCATCAAGACAAGAAGTGTTTGTGCCTTATCTGTTCCCTATTTATTTCCTCCCCTGTCACCAGCTTTTTGTCTCGTCCCCTACCTACCTATTCGTTTTGTTTTCCCTTTTCATTTCCCTAATCTAATTCCACTTTCGATACAATGAATTAGAGACTTGAAATGCCATTACTTATTCTAAGTAAGGGGGAGGGTGGACGAACAACAAGGGACATTATTATTTCACTGTAAGTACTTGACGCTCAGGCGAGAGGTTGTATACATGAATGGATAATCAATGGTGGTTGTTATAAGCAGCTGATGTTCCGTACTACATAGTAATTATGAAGATCCCTCTTCTCATCGATAATGTCGGGGATGTGGATTCAAAGAACTAAAGAAAGGTTTCCTGGCCGATCAATCTACCTACCATTTGATTTGATCCCGTCTCGGGCATGGGAAAGAAGGAGCAGGTGCACCCTGTAGAAACCTCACTTTTGCTCAATTATAAAAAGTACTTATTTCCTTGGCCTTACCCGAGCAGAACAAAAAAGAAGGAGCGAAAGCCACTTGTCCGCATCCGGCAAGGTCCTTTCAGAACCTTTGATGAGGATTTGTAGCATCATTCGGGTAAATACAAATTGATATTGTAGAAACATGAGCTTGTAATATAGAAACACCTAATTCTGAACTGGTCAGTGAAAAAACTATTGGTAGAGGACCCGAATCTCCTATGTAATACATAATATTATTCATACATGACATAGTTCGAGCGAAACCACTTGGGATCTTTACTGAACTATGACCAGCCATCATATTAGCAGATAAACGTATTCCTAATCTTGATGTGTAGAAACAATGAGAGATTAGCTCAAGGAGTACTGAGAAAGGTGCTAACGACAATGGTACTCCTGCGGGTGATGGGAAGCTGGAAAAATGAAGCCCATTTCTTTGGGATCCGACTATAGTAATTCCAATAGAAATCGAAAATGGGAGACCCAAAGAAATGATAGAATTACTTGTAAATGTGGAGCTATATGGTATCATACCCTGGGGATTATGAAATGATGAAGAAGTAAGAGTGATCTACTTCTTGCTCCCGAGAGAGATAGATCAAAAGACTTGTCTTTTCTCGCTCCTTTTTATTTCATAGCTAGCAATAATGGCAAAAATGGACAAAAGCATGGGAGTTAGCGATCAATAGGTAAGTTCAAGAAAACAACCTTTATGTAATATAGAAATATTTTCCTATCCTATTAGTATTGCAGGATCAGAAGAGTTAGACAATCTCATGAGATCTTATGTAATGAATTCCCGCTCCTTGGGTGTTACTTTTTTGCCCCCGGCCATGAGTTACTCAACGCTTCTGAGAAAAGCTTCTTCATTCCATTCCGCTTGCTCAGAATGGGAGATTCTCCTCAAGTCAACTATTTTTAGCCCCACAGATGGCAGTGAGCCCCAGTCAATAGGGGGATTATTCAGATCTAGATAAATAGGGGGGATGATCCATAGGGGGATTATTAATATCAATGCATGAATATCTTCTCAGACAAACCCCCCCCCTACCGACGAATCTGGAATAGGGTCCGACCTCGTAGTCACCATATTTGTCTCGTGAATATATATGAGCGGCTCCAAGGACCCGAAGGTGTCCGATGAGACCTCCAAACCAGATACGACGGGTTGGCATAGAGCCAACTGGAAGCCTACATCATTTCCAAGGATCTGAAAGATAACCCAGGTGACAAATAACTTCATAATAAATAAATGAAAATTGGATTTCCTTTCCCTCCTTGTCCATATATGGACGATCCATTCTTCCTCGCTCCACTTATTAAGGTCAAGTGAGAAGTTTCTCCTCTCCCTCCTATGTCAGGTGAGAAATTATTCCTTTGTCAGGAAAGCAATCCTTTCTTGAATTGAGAAAAGAATTGATTGGTGCATTAAGCAGGCTCATCCTGCAGGGTGAGGAATTTATTGCTTGCTCGACGATAGGAGAGGGCAAGGGATTTATCACTCATCCGACCATAGGGAAAGGGAGGATGAGGAATTTATTGCTTGTCCGCATCAGGAAAAGGATTTATCACTCATCCAACCATAGGGAGGATGAGGATGCGCATGCAGGCTCTCAATTGTATGGGAGAGGATGCACAAGCAGGCTCGACCAAAGGGAGAGGATGCGCAAGCAGGCTCGACCAAAGGGAGAGGAATTGACTTTCTTTCATTTTTCATTTCTTCTAGTCATGAATTATATATGTAATTATGCTTTAGCAGACAATGTTGCTATTATGTATGTAATTATGCATTTCTGCCATAATGACACTTTTTCCTTTTTCCATTGGTCCTCTTGCCCTTCTGTCACGGTCAATTACTTGAATATTGATGATATTCATTATATATGATTCAATGCAATGACTTTGAATCAGGATTTGAATGCTTAAAATCTAGTTATTCCAGTCATGAATTATAGATGTAATTATTCTTTAACATACAATGTTGTTATTATATATGTAATTATGCAACCTACATATAGTCAGTAGGCTTTACATGTCCAGATATCACCCCATTCATCTGTTGCTTGTTCGCTTGATCTACGGAGGCTGCTTCTCCCTCCTATGACTATATATATATTCTTCCACACCCTCCCTGGTAATACCTGAATGTTCATATTAATCGACAAATACCTATAAAACCCAACCACTTAAAATCTCATTCAATCATCGCACGACGAATGGGAAGCAGATGCCCAGCGCGAGGAGAATTGTAAGAAGATTGGACCGGTTCTGGGCCCCGGTGTTCATTAATTCCTAAGGTGGAAGGGACCACCCAAACATTCCAAACATACATGCATGAAGGGGTTGGCTCTCGCTCTCTGATTACCACTTGAAGTCGTTTGTTACTCATGATAATAAGAATCCCTCTACGCCCCGTTACTGCCCTTCTATACCTTACATGCCTGCCTACCTGTCCCACCCATTCAAGTGCTATGCTTTCCCTCCCATAGGACCCACCTCTGGAAGGAGATTATTAATGATCCCACGCACAAATCCAAAGAGTGTAGGCGGGGGGAAGGAAGTCAAGCTCTAGAAGAATACAAATAAAGCCAACCGATCCAATTCAATTCATTGGGGAGGCCTTCTCGTAAGTAAATGAAAGGTAGGCATCGGGGCAAGGCAAGGAAGGAAGGGTTCCAAGGATCAGGACCTCACTTTCAAATCACGAGAAACTTCTCTTTTATTATGATGCCTCGACTTCTCAATTATTTTCACCGAAGGAAATAAATCGAGGAGGCCATCATGAAAGAAAATGGAGTTTCTTTTATTTATTTCTTCCTTGGCTTTATGATATATCTAGTTGCATGATACTAGCATTATTGTACTTATTGTTATGAATTCAAAGAGTTATGTACCACTTTCTTTCTCCTTGGATTCTCTCTCTTGTTACTTTATTAGACATTTTTGGCTCAACTCAGTCGGGCTTCCTTGGCAGAACCACCGTTGATAGTGAAATTGGAATAGGTAGTGCCAGGTGGTGCCATTAGAGTTGGGTATTGTAAGTAATAGGTCTCAAGCTACATTTACTCATTGGTGGGAACGAGCTATCGGGCAGAAATAAGCTGGCAGAAATAAGTCAAGGAACCATGGCAGGAGGGTGGATATTCCAAAAGAAAGCCACAGATAGAGTCTTTCAATAGAAAAGGTTGTGGGGAAGAGAGCCCTATTTTGTAGTGATAACAATGCACGTTATGAACATTTGGTGATTCCACCCTTCTCACCCATATTGATTATCCAATCTCGGGCTGGATGGCTCTTGGTAAAAGGTGTGGTTCCCTGAAAGTGTAATCCCTATAGGAATCCACTCCTCGTATAACCATAGATCTGTGATTGAGGAGTGAGCATTCAAGTTTATCGGAGCAATCCCTTCCTCCCATATACGTAAAACGGTATTGAACAGTGCCTTCGTAATAGCATTTATGAAAGGGACCCTCTAGTAAGAAGTGATTCCTGATCCGACTCAAATATATATTGGGTTTCTCCCAGTTGCATGCTGTAATTGGTGGGATTGATGATGACCTTTGTGTTGATTGATCATTATTGTACAAGCTAATATATAGGGTTGTGTCTGCCTCTGACTATTGAATTGATGGAGATAAAACCAACACACAAGCGAACAACGGGAATGAATCTTATTCAAGTGATTGGCAACCTTTATTCAGTGTTGTTCAAACAAGTCTTTCCTTCTATTGCTAGCCAACCTAATGTTAGGACCCTATAATGTACCTTTTTTCTCATACTTTTTGCTATCATTACATCTTTTTCCCGCTCATATTTAAGCCTACATTATCACCTTAATCTATTTTTTCAAAGGTAAATAACGTTTCTTTTCTTTGCTATATGTTTAATTTGTTTTGCATGTAATTTTACATTACTTTCATACTTAGCCATTAATCATAAATATATAGTTGCTAAAACAGTTTGAAGACTACAGTTAATATATCGTTGTTGCTTGAAGACCACGTTGCTGAAACAGTTAAACAGTACGCAAATCCTGTTGTTGAAACAGTCTGTGATTTGTGATGCTGAAACAGTATTTCACATACAATAGTAACAAGAAAAGATAATTAAAGGAGTTGTTACACTGGCTACAACAGCTGTACCTCAAAGCCATCAGCATTACAACCACTGTAACAACATTTTCCTACGGAAGATCAGAATATCCTATTCCAGCATAGAAGATTAGATCAGACTAAGAATAGGATTTGTATGTACACATGCAATCTTATGCTTAATTGTATTAAGAGGATTCTCCTCTTTAAACAGAGGAGAAATCAGCATTAGAAGGGGATTACAGAACGCTTAGATGGAAGGGAATTACAGAGAAGGAGTGTGTTCACTTTTGATATTGTAACTTGTTACATTGGACAAATGAATAAAAGATCATTTTGAGCATTTCTTCTTAGTTCCCTTTCATTTCTGGGGAATCTTGTGAGAAGGAGAGGGCCCACCTTCCTCACAAGATTCACCCATTAGTTTCGGTAGTGTGTTAATTATTGTTTTTATTCGTACCTTGTTAAAACTTTGTTTTGCTGAAACTCTGTTTCAACTGATTGTTGCATCGTTTTCATACAATTCATTCCTAGGTAATTGTTAATCATTTTGATTGGTAATTCTGTTTGCAGAATGATTTTATGAAAGTGTGATAGTCAGAGACAGCTGCTAAAGATTCCTACTTTGGGGAATAGGGTCTTGTTCTCTGTTACAGAATAGTTAGTCTTCTCTTTTGCAGTTTGCTGAAAGGTTCATTTTTCCTAGGTTGTTGTTTCTTAATATAATCCAGGATTCTTCTGATAATTAGTTTCCTTTGAATCTTGAATTCTGCAATAGAAAGATTGATTTTACTGTAATTCAAAGTAGAACTTCAGTCTATTCAAAGCAAGGTGTGATTAGTGTAAATTTTACTACAACTTTGGATTGTTTTTGAGATTGAGCATATACAATGTGTGATTGCCTTTGAAATAAACAGACTTCCCTGGGTTGACAATTTATGTAACACTTGATTGTTTTAATTAGTAAACAATTATAGTGACCAACATTTTGGCATCGTTTCCAGGGAAGGAAATTATAGATTTCAAAAGCATTTATATTTTTCTTTCAGATGTACAGATTGCATGAGAGGACGCGGAGCCCCCAAGGAAACTAACCCTACAGGTGGTAGGGGCAGAGGAAGGGGAGGGATAAAGACTTTTATTGACGAGATTATATCAAAATCTGAATCTTTTGTGCCTCAGCGACCAAGCTTTCGAAAACCAAAACCTCAACCTTCCTTTCAAGCAAACTTTGAAACAGAGACAGTTGAAAAACCAACAGAAAACATTGAGGATCGAGCAAGTGCAGTAGGGGAACAAATAGAAGAAACCATGGATGGGTATAATGAAGAACTGCACCATGATGAACAGGTAGGTCCTGAAGGAGAGGCAAACAATGAAAACTCTTTTTCTACCTTAGGATTTCCTATTGGTGATCTTCCTAGAGGAGTAGCTCCTATGAAGAATATTCCACTTTCATCTTTACCTAACTTTCATGGTTTATCTTCTAAAGATCCCGATGAATTCCTTTTCGAGTTTGACATATTATGAAGAAGTTATGATTACATTATCAATGCTAAAAAATTAAATCTATTTCCAGCAACATTAAATGGAAATGCATTAACATGGTTCATGAGTCTTGGAGGTCATGTAATCACAACATGGGATTAGATGAAACAAAAATTTCTGCACAAATATCAAGACTATTGCCGAACAAGAGAAAAAAGAGAGGAACTATTCAAGATGATACAGAAAGAGGATGAAAATATGGAGGAATTTGTGGAAAGGCTACATTATAATCTACAAAGATCCAGTCACCCCGATGTAAGTAAAGATATTCTTAAAAAAATATTATTAAAAGGAGTAAGGGATGACTGTCTAGATATGCTAAATATGCTTGGTAAAGGGGACATATCTAAAGAATCATATGATGAAATTGTTAACCTTTGTAAAAGATGTTCAAGAGGAGATGCAAGGAATAGATCAAACAACAAGGATACCACATTTTCAAGAGTTCAAAAATCAACCAGTGGAGGAGCAACAAGAGCCGAAATAGGTAATTTACTTGAATATTTTAAAACTAAAATGTTAAGTTCTTTTGCTTCACAAATTGACACCTTGCAGATTAAGAAGAAACAAGCCAAAGCAGAAGCGGCTCTATCCATCTTTTGTTCCAAATGCAGAGAAAAGCACCCACTAAGGGAATGCCCATTGGACAAAATGCCAATTTGCACCCTTTTTTATAAGGATCATGAAACTCAACAATGCCCTTCTTTACCAGGAATCAAAGCAACATTACAACCAACCGATGAAGAAGCTGAATTTGTCTATCTGTTGACACAAAGAAGGCAATGGAAACTGCGGGGACAAGGTATGAATCCTAATATGCCATTTACATCTTCTAATCGTTGGAATAATTATCCTTCTTTTAGTCAAGCAAATTACCCTCCCTTTAACCAAATGCAATACCCACCCTTCAATCAAATGAATTACCCACCCATGCAACAAACAAACCCTCCCTTTGTAGACCCAACAATGTGGACTCCTTGGCCTCCACAACAACAACCTTACTTTAACCAATGGAATCCAAATTGGAGACGTCAACAACCCCCGTTTCCAAATCAATTTCCTCAATTTTAGCAACCACTCCCTTTACCATCAGGTGCTCCACCGAATAATCAAATGATGTGGCCCCAACTACCTGTACAACCTAACCCTAACCCCAATAATAAGGTTGTGCAGTGTATTGATATTCAAAACCAGCCTATACTTTATGTTTTTCCTGCACAATGCAATGATATTCATTTATGATCTAGGAAAATAGTAGAACCTATCATTGATGATGTTACCTCTTCTGATTCTGATAAAGAAGAAATAAAAAAACACAATTCACCTGAAGAGGTACAACCCTCCTTTAATACTATTGTTGAAACAGTGGAACCACCATTCCCTGAGCGTTTAGCTTTGACTAAAACTCCTAAGCCACATGCTTTCAATCTTCTAGGGGAATTACAAATCTCTATGTCAAAATTCCACTATTAAAAGCATTGAGAGATGTACCAATTTATGCCAGAACTATGTGAGACATTTGTGTTAAGAAACCCAGTAGGAAAACTAAAGATCCCCTCACAGTTCATGTCATGGGTGATTTGTCTACACTAATGTCGAGTAAAGCCCCTCCAGTTAAATATGGTGATCCCGACCATCCAACTGTCATAGTGCAAATTGGAAAAACAGTAATTCCTCGAGTTTTGGTAGACTTGGGCACTACTATCAATATTATGACTCTTGAAACTTCACAACTGTTACAACTAAAGAATGGAATCAAAGATACCCCAACCATTCTAGAATTAGTTGACCTTTCTACAATCAAACCGGAAGGAGTTATTGAAGACCTAATCATCTCAGTTGAATCCTGGAATTATCCAACTGACTTTGTTGTATTACAACCTAAAACAAAGTTGGGGGGTCATCCTCTAATTTTGGGTAGGCCTTGGCTAGCCACAGCAGATGCCTTTATCAGCTGCAGATCTGGTTCAATGACAATTTCCAATGGATATGAGACCAAATAGCTTACTCTCTACCCTCACGCTACACCCTTGATTAATAATGACAATTCCTTATGGGTGGACTATGATGATCAAACTACTCAACCTATCTTGACTATCGGACAAGATTTAAGCCTTAAAAATGCCACTGAGGATGAAGTAATTGATAATTTTATTTGTGAACCCTCCTCTATGACTCCAGAAACACATAATCAACTAGCTGCACTTTTGGAGTTAGATACCCAGGAAAAGCTTAATTCTGAAGACCTACCTCAAACATCAGCTACCATATCTTCTAAAAGTATACCAATAGAAATTGAACTTGGCAAAACACTGAATATAAACCCCAACTTGACAGTTGTTGAAACACTGTAATTAATGAAGTTACTTCTTGAACATAAGGAAGCATTCGCATGGGACTATATAGATATGAAGGGAATATCTCCTGAATTATGTACTCATCGTATCTATATCAAGGAAGATTGTTGACCGATCTGTCAACCTCAACGATGAATGAACCCTAATTTAAGGGAAATTGTTAAAGAGGAACTTCAAAATTTTCTTAATGCATGGTTTATATATCTTATATTTGATAGTGAATGGGTTTCCCCGTTGGTAATAGTTCCTAAGAAAAATGGGAAATGGAGAGTGTGCGTATATTATAGAGCCTTAAATAAAGCCACTCAAAAAGATCACTTTCCGTTACCATTCATTGATCAGGTGTTAGATAGTTTGTCAGGGAAGAAATTCTTCTCTTTCTTAGATGGTTTCAGTGGGTATAACCAGATCAAAATTGCA
>ML807771.1:128791-157908 GCA_009831015.1 Picea engelmannii
ATATATATATATATATATATATATATATATATATATATATATATATATATATATATATATATATATATATATTTGAATAAAAAGAGTCTTATATTAATATCAACCAAAAAACTGTACAAAGACAATACAGGAACATCTCCCACATCAAGCGAGTCAGCGCGAAGACAATCAGACAGCTGGACAAGCGCCAGCACAAGTTTTGAAAACACCTTGAAGTTGTTGCGTGATCTTAAATGAGCCATTAAGATGAGGCGCACTTGTGTAATGTAATCGTACTTTGAGCCTTTAGCTCTTGTCCTTAGTAGATAGACGACATTTAAAGTAGTTAATGCGGGTAGATAGATTCTAGATTCTAGATTAGACTGTTCGGGAGCGCAAGAGGGAAACGGGATATAGACACCCTCATTGTGCATTTGTGTTATTATTGAAGCAGGAAGAGCATAGAAGAGAAGTAGAGAGCTATGAGAATACACCCATGTACAGAGCTTGAATTAATAGAAGAGGTTGATTCAAATCCATGGTTTGGTGTTTGTTCTCTGTGTATGTATGATGAATGCTATGCTCATGAGTATTTACTTCTTGTTATGCATTTACTTTATATGCTATGTATGAATGATTTCTTGGTGAGTGTTTGAAATCTGAGAAAGGAAGTAGGAGAAATGAGTTTCAATTGTTTCTCTATCTGAGCAAGGATTCCTGCAAGGAGTGCAGTTGAAGTCGTCTGCAAGGAGTGCGTTGACAGAAAGCTCAGATAGTTTAACTCTTGTTCTCGTTCACCCAGAAGTGAAATTGGGTTATAGGATCCGTGCAAGGAGTGCGTGGGCTAAGGAAAGTCTCAGTTGTGAATCTGAGAAGAGCATTGAAGGACTGTTGATGCAGGTGTGCGCAGGGTCGAAGGTTTTCAGCACTTGGAAGTGTCTGAGAGTTGCCGCAAGGAGTGCATGCAAAAATCTTCTCTAAGACTCAGAGTCGTGAGAAATCTCAAGAGGGATTAATCCCTTGAAGATATTGAAGATAGCATAAGGAGTTGGAGCGTATCGAGTGACTCAAGGTGACGGATTTTGTGTCACAAGTGCTTAAGTCTGGGAAGGAGTCCTTGGTTCACTTCGTGAACGTATCGAGGAGGAGAAGATAGACAGTCAGGATCTTGTGGAGAGGATTCGCGAAATCTCGCCAGCCGTCTGACTTGGTAAAGAAGCGAGGAGGATACGGTTACGTCAGGAGGATACGGTTACGTCCGGAGTTTAAGCTCGAGGGATCGTGAGTCGTTGGATCATCAAAAGGTTACCTGTCAACCGTCTGTTTGACAGGAGTTGCGCAGGGTTTAAATCTTCGTGAGCAGAAGGGAAAATCCGGAAAGGCATAGGGACATTGAGGCATCAGGGTTCGGCAAATCAAAAATCCCGTGTACCAAAGATCGGTAGATCCATCACGGAAATCCCAACGAGCTTAGAGTCGTCCATCTGTTGGGACAGGTGGCAGGAACCAGGAGTCAACAGTATATCGGAGGTTCAGAAGTCAAGATCCCGAGACCTTTTGAGTTCCGAAATAGCAAGGGGATCATAGCCGTAGATATCAAGAAGGACATGTGTCGTGTGATCACTCAATCGAAGATTTGGTCATCGGGGTTCATAGGAGTGAGTGGTTTTGGTTTTTCATTTGGCGAAGTCCGAGGGTCGATCTGAACCACCCATCATTCGGGATGCGCGTCAGAAGATCTGAAGAAGTCAAGGTTCGGCAATTCGGGAGTCCTGGAGAGAAGGGAACCATTGCATCAGGAATCGCGATATAGCGATACGCGATACCCCGACAGCTAAAAGGAATAGTGTGGGCCACAATAGAACAGACGAGTGGAGGACAGGTGGCATAAGTCATCAGAATCTCGCAGCGAGAAGTCTCGAAATATTGGCATTAGGATTCGCGATCCTGCGAAGTTCGAAGTCCCGACGAGATAAGGGACCATTGAAAATTCAACCTGCAAGCGCATCGGAGTTTCGGCGCATCGGGGTTTGGGAGTCGGAGAGACAAGGCGTTCATTATCGCGAGTGTCAAACTCGCGATAGGAGAAGTTTCGACAGGGTAAAGGAAAGGGTCAGCGTTGACTTATATCAGGTTTCGGGGATTCGAAACACCACCGCTCGACCACTGACCTCGCGAAGTCGCGAAGTCTGATTCCCCGATAAGTAAGGAGAGGGGGATCACGCGAAGAGTTCTATGGGTGTAGATTTCCCGATAGGGAAATAGAAGGACCGGTTAGTGTTCTTCGGGCCGAGGAAGGAGGAAAGATCCTGTGAGCGGACGTGCCTGAGGAGCGCGCCTGCATCAAGTGGTATCAGAGCCTAGAAAATCTTCTTTTCTTTATATAGCAGGGAAAAGGAAGATTCACCATGCCATCGAGGGGAAGAGATAGACAATCACCCGATCCAGAGGAGGAAAGGGAGATGTCCAGAGGAAGGGGTAGACAGGTGCAGAATCTAGAAGTAGAAAGAGATCTGCATAACATACGCGCCAAACTTGTGGACATGGAGATAAGACAAAGGCACACAGCTGATGTAGGAGATATCAGTGAGTCCGAAAGTGAAGATGATGCTGGACATGGAGAAGAATAAATCACAGCAGAAGATGCAGCAAATGAACGCTTTCTTAAAATTGTTGCAAGAATGGGTGCAAAGGCGAAGATGGACATTCCAGTTTATGAGGGAAATCTGGATGTAGAAGAGCTTTTAGATTGGATTAGAGCTCTGGACACCTACTTTGACTATGAAGATATCGAAGAGGACAAGAAGTTCAAGCATGTCATCACGAGATTAAAAGGACATGCAACCTTGTGGTGGGATGAACTACAAGCGGATAAGCATTGCCAAGGCAAGCAAAAAATTAAGAGTTGGAACAGGATGATTGCAAAGATGAAGGCAAAATTCATTCCCAGGGACTATCAAATTTCTCTATTTAGGAGAATGCAGAACCTGAGACAGAATTTGATGTCAATAAAGGAATATATTGAAGAGTTTTACAGGTTGAATATCAGGG
This sequence comes from Picea engelmannii, assembly GCA_009831015.1. Taxonomy (NCBI): domain Eukaryota; kingdom Viridiplantae; phylum Streptophyta; class Pinopsida; order Pinales; family Pinaceae; genus Picea; species Picea engelmannii. The sequence goes on from ML807771.1 coordinate 131,822, forward strand.
CAGGTCATCGTGAAATCAATGAAGAAAAAGTGGCCAGGTATATGAATGGCATGAGATACGACATTCAGGATGAGATGAGCATGGTAACCATCCGGACTATGGAGGATGCTTATCAGATGTCTCTGAAAGCTGAAGAGAAGCTGAGCCAAAAGCAAGGTCAAAGGGGCAGAGGCAGAAGTCAGCCCAAAGGTAAATCGGTTGCCCAAGAAAAATATCAGAAGCCCAAGGAAGACTGGAAGAAACCTCAGACTCGAGTTGAGAGAGGTGGAACCTCACAGCGAGGGCAGCAATATGTTGAACAATGAGGGCAGCATATTGAGCAGAGAGGAGGTTATGCTAATAATAATAGGTTTCCTCGTACCAGAGGTAGAGGAAAAGGAAGAGGTGGAGTAATCACATGCTTCACATGTGGAAAAAATGGGCACAAGTCTTATGAGTGTCCAGATAAAAAGAAAGATGGAGAAGAAGCTCACATCACCGAAGCATAGAGGCAAGATGTGGAGGCAGAAGACGTTGAAGGTGGAAGATTGTTGATGATGCGAAAAGTCCTTTTGACACCAGAGAAGGAGGAAGAGAACTCAGTGCAAAGAAACAGTCTTTTTCGAACTACTTGCAAAACCAAAGACAGGGTATGCAAGGTCATAGTGGACAGTGGAAGCACCGATAATCTCGTTTCAATCGAGATGGTAGAGAAGTTGGAGCTGGAGATGATTGATCATCCAAGTCCATATAAAGTTTCATGGTTACAAAAAGGACATCAGGTAACTGTCACCAAACAGTGTTTGGTTGAATTTAAGATAGGAGGATATAATGATAAGATATTATGTGATTTCATTCCTATGGATGTTTGTCATCTATTGCTGGGTAGACCATGGCAATATGACAGGAATGTGATTCATGATGGGAGAATGAACACATACACCGTAGAGAAGAATGGGAGGACACACATGTTGCTTCTGATAAACGATAAGCAGGTGAAACCGGAAGTAAGTAACACTGTACTTCTCATGAGTGGGAAGGAACTTCTTACTGAGGTGAAGAAGAAAGAAGAACCACAATTCTTTGTGGTCAGGAAACCGAGGATTGTTCTGACTAGCACAAGGGTAGATGATTTTCCAGGAGAAGTTCAGGAACTGCTGGGAGAGTTCGTTGACATAGTAGTGGACGAATTACCTCGTTCGTTGCCACCAATGAGAAGTGTGATTCATCACATTGATCTCATACCAGGAGCCAGTTTGCCAAACAAAGCCGCGTACAGATTGACGCCGCAAGAGAATGAAGAGGTTAAAAGGCAGGTGTAATGCCCCTAATTTGATGAATGCTTAAAGATTACAAAGTAAAATGAATTAAAGAAAATAAGTATGGTTAACTAAGTAATACTTTAACTATAGATCACATTTAATGACCTGAGAAATAAATCTTAAGAAATCACTGAGAAATGTTATAAAATGGTTGCGTATGCAGGAGGGGAGAGCTATGAATCCCAAGAAGATAAAACATTAAAGGAAGGGTATGGGACCTACGCGGAGGGTGGTTGGAGGAGTAACTGCATGAGTCAGCGAAGGAGGAATAAGGGAGGGGAGAAGATTGTCGGGAGGGGGATTGGACATGGGAGGGAGATTTTTCTGAGGATTTTTGGGACTTGCTATGAGTACAGAGTTTCTGGCTGTGGCTTTTGATCAGGGGAGGCACCGAGTTGCTGGAGGTTTTGGGCACGGAGGGCCAGGATATCCGTAGATATCCTGGAGCTAGGTAGTTTTCCTAGTTGGCAGGTAGGACAGTAGTTTTGGGCAGTTATTTTCCTGTTTGTGGCAGGGTTGATCTGGGTAGCAGGTAGCAGCAAGGCAGCAGCAAGGCAGAAAGGCAATAGATATTAGCATCAGGACCAGGTACTTTGTTAAGTTATGTATTTGTTTCATTCTGTCATGATATCAATGTTCATTGATAAATCTAAGTTACTGGAGTTGTTGTTATGAAAATCAATATTTTGCTATGAAGTTATTGTTTCAGTTTACTAATGAAAATGTTTAGGAAAGTAAATGATGTTTAGAAATATTAGGTTTTTACATATGGTAACAGAGCATCTTAGTTCGAAATCTGGGCCTAAGGGCCAAAACCCTGAGTGTTAACTCCAGCCACGCTTAAACTACAAACAAAACACGTTCAGTTTGACCCGATATGACTGATACAGTATCTAAAAATATACTCTGGTAGTACCCCTAAGTTATCCAAGCAAATAATCTCATATATCGCAAGCAACAACTTTAGGTAATACCCTGTAACTGGATCATGTATGGTCACTACAGTTTTAGTTTGAACATTCGAAGGAATGCCTTTAAAATGGTGGCAGCAAACCGAATAGTTGGAAGGATCACTTCCCACAAAATGATTATCTTTAAAGAAGCCTGAATAAAGCTATTAAGCACGAAAAACAGAGATGATAACTTAATTTTATTTTGAGCAATACTTGTCAATGAAGTTTCGGGTAGACTAGACACCTGAAATCGATGAAAATGTTGAGGGAAACTTCTGTCTAAGGCTTGAAGTTGGTAAGAATTGATAACTACACGAATTATACTAAATAAAATGCAAAAGGACATTGCAGGACCTTGAAAGGGCCTACTTCATCTCGAACTTACCTTAATGAGGAACTGTCGATGCGCAGTCGGGCAAAGGAAATTTAGAAGACTTGTACTGCACGGGAACAGCGTAAACTAGTAGCCTGTACTAACCTCAGTGAAATTATAAATAATGAAGAATCTCGGGAACTATAGACCCATACAAATCTTAACCTTGCCAAGAAAGCAATGTTACACTACGTAATGTTTTATGCAACTAATCGATTATCCCGAAGGAGAGTTGTCTATTACGTGGGAGAACGGATCTGTGCCGTCAGATCTCGGGCGAAATCCCATCAGCCGTTAGATCTCGAAGAAGTTGCGCCGGTTTTAAGTCCTAAGTGTGCAGAGGAGGAGTCCTGGAAGAGTCATCGGGATATCAGAGTCATCGGCGTTTTGTTAAGTCAGAGAATCGAGACCTTGTGGTTCTCGAAATCCCGAGAACGGATCCTAGCCGTTGATCTCGGACGGACACGCGTCAGCGTTCTGGGGAGGAATCGAGATTTTACCCATCGAAGATTTCTGGAGTATGGAACTCGTGCATGTTGAAATCGCGATCCACGATTTCCCGATAGAATAAGAGTCGTCCAAACAGCAGGGACACGTGTCAGGAGATCCCGCAGCGTTGGAGATCGGGAATTGAAAGTCCCATGCACATAACAACGAGAATCGCGATATCCCGAAACGCAATTTCCCGACGGGTACAAGGACAAAATGGGGACCACCAGGGTTAGCGTGGTGGACAAGTGTCACATCACACTGAACGATCGCAGATCGGGGTTCGGGAAAACACAAGTACCGGAACCCATAGGTTTTGGATTCGCGAAATCACGAACCCCGAAGGTCGACGCAATTAACTTAACTCTTAACCCTTGATTAAAAGAATTAATTAATGAATGTTTAATTAAGACCTAAACATATTGCGAAATCGGATATTGGGGTTTCATGATTCAATGTACGCCGATTCTTGTTACGGGAAATCCCGAATCCCGATTTCATTAACCTTCAAACTCGCGAAAAGTTAAAATTTTAACCATTCGTTAACCCAAGGTAAACGCAAAAAGGCATCGCAAATTTTAAATTGAAGAAGTTCTGGCACGAGGAGGACCGAAACCCTGATGGGGAGCCATAAGACGACGGTCATGTAGGAATAGGTCGCATGGACCTCAGCTAGACGAAAAGGAGAGAATGCACAAGGAAGAGGCACATCGGATATCAGGATATCGGGAATCTCGTGGGCACGGGATTCATGCAAATCGATAGCGCGATATCCAAAATCCCGATAAGGGATAAGGTTGTGGTCACAAGGAGAGGTCGTGTGGATCACGAGCATAGCTTAAGGGGCTAATGCGCTAGGAACATATCGGGGATCGGAAAATCGCGAGTCCTAAGGACTTGTGAGGTTCGACATTTGGAACCCCGAAACTCCGATGAAGGATAGGGTCGGGGTCACATGGAATGACGGTCATATGAGGGGGATGTCTAGCCTGGAGGGCTAGCACATAAAGTGCCATATCGGAGAATCGGTAATCGGGAGTCCGTAAGGACAGGAAACTCTTGGTATCGGGCATAAGGAAACCCCGAAATCCAAAATTTAAGTGGGGAATTTCACAGTTAGGAGCAAAGGGTCGTGAGCAATACGGAAGGCAATGTATGCGCAGCTAACTACATTCATATGCACAGACGAATAAATTTATAAAGATAAATGAAATAAATTGAAATCAGAATACCCAAAATCCGTACAGGGCTGGAATTACAAGCAAATCATTTTGTTTCAAAAGAAGAAATCACCATTCATTACCACCGCGTAAGCAAGGTTTATGCAATTTCTTGATACGAATAACCCTGCGTTCTTCATGAAGGTACTGAAACTGTGCACAACAGGCGGACTGAATCGCACCTCTTACTATAGCTGAGGGCGAGCTCCACGAAATGTACAGACAAGGGATTGGTTCCCAACAATTCAAGGAGACTGGACTCCAGGTCCTGGATCTTATCAGGGGCCATATCAATATACTCGGTTTTTGCAAAACGAACTGGTAAAGTGCTCAGAACAACATTGTGGAGGTGAGCCATGGCAAGGGGGATTCTGAAAACCTTTGAGCAGAGCAGAGGCAAATCTGTGGTGGACAAAGACTGATGCGAGGAAAGTCCCAGCGGATGAGGAAGTGGGATAGAGGAAGAACGCATAGAGAATTGAAAGGTTGATAGGTGTAGAAATTGGGGGTTAGATACAAGGGAGCTTATGAAAGCCAGACGAGCACGTGGAACCCATGCATGCCCGAACCCTTGGGTATACGTTCAATTATTACATATATATAATATAAAGTGTTAAAAATAATTTAAAGTAAATTAAATAATTTAGTATAAATAAATTATATATAAATAAGATTAAGTTAGTATAAAATTAAAGTAAAATTAAATTGGGTTAAATTAGGGTAATAATAATTTTAAACTAATTATTTTATTTGAGTGTAAGGTTAATCTACCTTAAAGTTTGATGTTAACCAAGCTTAGATGCTTCATCCTAACCCAAACCTAGCCAATTCTCCTGATGGAGTAATGTCTGTTTACAGACAAGTAAAGAAAACTTACGCCCAACCTTGTTTCTAAAGTTTAAGTAGCACCAATTTGAAACGTCCTGGAACTCACCCTGATAACTTTGGGGCGATGCAAGTTAAGCCATACAAGATGGCCAGGACTCGAAGGGGTCGAGGCAAGGGAGCGTCATCACGGGCACCACCGACGCCACCCACACCATCAACACCACCGACACCACCACCACCACCACCATCGCCCGAACTAGACCTCATACTACGCTCTTTGGAAGCCATTAACGAGACTTTAAAGGGGTTCCAACCAGCAGGGACTGAAGTGGAACCCCCACCATCTGGAATCGGTAATCCAGAAGCATCAAGGAACTCAAGGGGAGAATTTCCACTTGAATACATCACGCAAGAATTGTAGAAGAGCAAACTTCCCGAGTTTTCCAGAGGTCGCGCCAGTGAACGTGCAGAAGCATGGTTGGAAGGTATGACAAGGTGTTTTGCCTTAAGGGACTATGCATCCAAATCGAAGGCCAAGATTTCAATTTTCCAGTTAAGAGACAACGCCTTGAACTGGTGGGGCAACTTGGAAAGACAACTACACCTTACGCTAGACACAGTATCTTGGGAACTTTTCGAGGAGAGGTTCCGAAGGAAATATCTACCAGCTTACTACGAGGAACAACAGATAGGGGCTTTTCATGCCTTAGTGCAAGGAAACAGAACTATAGAAGAATATGAAATCAGGTTTATGGAACTGGTCAAGTATGTTTTGTATATGGACAATGACCAACGACAGGCAGAGCACTTCGTTTATGGATTGAACCCGAAGATAAGAGCTATGGTGCGGATGTGGAAACCGTCTTTGGTAGCGGAAGCGGTGGAACATGCGCGTTACACGGAAGAACACATGAACTTAACCGGGGGTACAAGAACGACATTTCCGCATCGCCCTGGATTTGTAGGAAAGACACCAAGGACATTTTCAAGGGGAGGGGGATCAAGGCCACCACCTTATGGTAACAGAGTCGTGCCAAGGACAGTAGCTGCAGGGATTTCAATGGCAGCTAGTGCAGCATCTCATTCATCGCCAACGGTGCAGACAGGTCCACGACCATCTCAGGGAACAGCTAGTAGGGGCAGGGGTTCCAGGGGAAGGAACTCATTTCAGAGTCAGCCACATAACAGTGCACCGGTTCAATCTTGTATTACCTGTTGGAGATGCGAAGGACCCCATTACCAACGGGACTACCCAGAGTTACAATCAGGGTTTGTGCATAGAGAAGGAAAGGCACCAATGGGGAGGTCAAGAAGCAACCACCAGATTTACGCAGCGGTTAATAACTGCCAGACCGAACATCAATCCACAGTGGTGGAGTCATCAGGTACGCTAAATTATATCAATGTTAAGATTTTGTTTGATTCTAGTGCGACAGATAGTTTCATTTCACCATCTGCATTAGAAAAGAGTGGGCTGGCAGCCTACGAGCACTATGACTTTAAACAAGTCGAGATGGCTTCGGGGGAAAAACAAGTTGTAGGACCTAGTGTCGATAATTGTATAGTAGACCTAGGAGTGTGCACTACCAGGTTGAAGGTATACATCACTGCTCTTGGGGCGTATGACCTAATCATTGGAATGGATTGGTTAGCAGCTCATCGAGCTTTGGTAGATTGTTTCGCAAAGAGGGTGATGTGTATTGATGATGAAGGAAGACCAATAGAGATTCAGGGTGTACAGAGAAAAGTGTCATTACGCTTTATATCAACTATGAAGGTCAAACGATGCTTGAGACAAGGGTGTCGACTTTATGTAGTAGAGGCAGTGAAAGAAAGGAAGGGACCCTCATTAGATCAGTATCCGGTCTTGTCAGAATTTCAAGATGTTTTCCCAAACGAGTTACCAGGGTTACCTCCGGAAAGGGAGCTTGATTTTACTATTGAGCTAAAGCCTGGTGCAGAACCAATATCCAAGACACTGTATCGTATGACGGCGCCGAAACTTTGTGATTTGCAAATGCAGTTAAAGGAGTTACTAGACTTAGGGCTAGTAAGGCCTAGTGTCTCACCTTGGGGCGCACCGGTAATTTTTGTAAAGAAGAAGGATGGATCCTTACGACTGTGTATAGACTACAGAGACTTGAATCGTGCTACAGTGAAAAATAGGTACCCAATGCCACGAATAGATGATCTCTTCGATCAGATGAAAGGAGCAGCGGTATTCCCAAATATCGATTTGCGATCAGGGTATCATCAGTTAAGGATTAAGGAGGGTGATATCCCAAAAAATGCCTTTCAAACTCGGTTTGGACATTACGAGTTTGTTGTGGTACCTTTCGGATTGACTAATGCGCCAGCAGTATTCATGAGCCTCATGAATGGCATATTCCGGAAGTACTTAGATCGATTTGTACAAGTTTTTCTAGATGACATTCTCATCTATTCCAGGAATGAAAGAGAACACGAGGAACACTTGCGAATAGTGTTGTCTTGCCTTAGGGAGAAAAAATTGTATGGGAAGCTTTTGAAGTGTTCCTTATTCCAGAAAGAGATCCATTATTTAGGTCATATCATTTCCGGCGAAGGAATCTCGGTGGACCCAGAAAAGGTAAAGACCATTATGGAATGGCCAGTGCCGAAAAATGCACATGAGGTGAGAAGCTTCATGGGGCTAGCGGGTTATTACCGGAGATTTGTGGAAGGATTCTCAAAAATAGCGAAACCCATCACCACTTTGCAACGCAAGAGGGTCAGGTATGAATGGACAGAAGAATGTGATAGTGCATTCATTGAACTTAAGTGATTCCTAACTAGTATGCCAATTCTACGAGTGCCAGATATGGAAAAGGACTTCATGGTCTGCACAGATGCCTCGAAACAAGGATTGGGGGTCGTGCTAATGCAGGATGGAGGAGTGATAGCTTATGCATCAAGAAAGTTGAAGAAGCACGAAGAGTTATACGCGACTCATGATTTAGAGTTGGCAGTTGTAATACTAGCTCTAAAACTTTGGAGGCACTATCTTGTGGGGCGAAACTTTGAACTCAAAACGGACCATCAAAGCTTAAAACATCTCTTCACTCAAAGAGATTTGAATGCCAGGCAAAGGCGATGGAGTGTGTTTATGAGTGAGTATGATTTTGGTATTTCGTACATAAAAGGAAAGGAAAATGTGGTCTCATATGCCTTGAGTAGGAGACCTCGTATCTTCTCCTTGGTAACCTTAAAGGTCGGTCTAAGGGAACATGTGTTGACACAACTACTAGAAGACAGTTGGTATTTAAAGGTTACTTCAGACCTACAGAGAGGGAGGCAAATAGACCCAAAGTATGAAGGATATAATCTGGAAACAGATGGATTGTTAAGATATCGAGGAAGGATGTACATCCCTGAGAATGGGGATATTTGAAGCATCATACTAAAGGAAGCCCATAGATCACTTTATTGTGCGCATCCGGGAGTTAAGAAGATGTACGCAGATATGAAGAAACTCTTCTTTTGGGTAGGCATGAAGCGCGATGTAGTTCATTTCATCGCCAAATGCCTAGAGTGTCAACAAGTGAAGGTCGATCACCATCACCCGGCAGGCCTCCTACAACCACATGATGTCCCTATGTCCAAGTGGGAAGTTATCTCTATGGATTTTGTTGTAGGGTTGCCACTCACATCTCATCGACACAATGCCATTCTTGTGATAGTGGATAAGTTAACCAAGAATGCTCATTTCATTCCAGTTAGAGACACTTACGATGTTACTGATGTGGCACGAGTGTTCGTAAGCGAAGTTATCCGTTTGCATGGGATACCAAAGAAGATTATTTCAGATAGGGACTCCAGATTCACTTCTAGACTTTGGACAAGTTTACAGTCAGCATTGGGGACTCAATTGAACTTAAGCATAGCTTATCATCCTGAAACAGATGGGAAAACTAAGAGAGTAAATCAAGTTATGGAAGACATGCTTAGGATGTATGTAATGGATAATCAAACCCAGTGGGAAAAGTACCTACCTTTGGTAGAGTTTGCTTACAATAACAATTATCATAGTTCCATTGGAATGCCACCATGCGAAGCTTTGTATGGAAGGCCTTGCAGAACACCATTGAGTTGGGATAGATTAGAAGACCGAGTAACAGTTGGGTCAGAATTGATTCAGGAAATGGAGGAACAGGTGATTCAGATCAGGCAGAGACTAAAGGAAGCACATGATAGACAGAAAAGTTATGCGGATGCACATAGGACCGACCGAAATTATGAAGTGGGGGACCAAGTTTTCATTTGTATCAGGCCTAATAAGAGTACCATATGGTTCGGGAAGGGGACAAAGTTGTCACCTCAGTTTATAGGGCCATTTAGGGTCCAAGAGAAAATTGGACCCGTTGCCTATCGTCTCGTACTTCCACCCCACTTGCATAAAACTCATAATGTATTTCATGTATCTGTTTTACGTCATTATGTTGCTGATGAATCACATAAACTAAATTGGAAATAATTGCAGGTATCGGACGTGGGAACCCTCACGGTAGAACTGTTATGCATATTGTACCGTAGAGTCCGACGGCTAAGGAACCGTCTGGTAGATCAAGTTAAGGTCCAGTGGGACAAGTATAGTCCAGGATCTGCTACTTGGGAGGATGCCGAGACGCTACGGCAAGACTATCCCTCACTATTTTGACCACCTCGAGAATTTGTTTCTCGAGGGTGGGGTGTAGGTAACACCACCTTTTGACTTAGATGGCCAGGATTTCCTGAGGCCTATACACTTTATTTCCTAGTCACAGTGAAACTATTAAGTGATACACTTAAACTTTAAACTTATGAACTTTTGTGAATGATTAAATGTTATCGATGATGATGCATGTAATGCGATCTAATATGTGAATGTGAACTTTATGAACGTTTAGATGTTATTGATGATKATGCATRTAATGCGATCTATTATGTGAATGTGAWTTTTACGAATGTTTAAATGTTATTGATGAYGATGTATATGATGCGACATATTGTGAGAAAGTGACATTGTTGAATATTTAAATACTATTAGAATGATGTTGGATGCGATGAAATCTATTTTGAGTAAATGATAATCTCGTGAATGAGTGATGAGTTTGAATTATGGGATATTATGAAATCTAATCCTATGTGGAAAACTTTGATGTTGATGTATCGGTACAGGGATACCAAATTGATATGATGATGGTATGCGATTACATGATGATAATGCATGGAAATGTATGAGTTTGTGTTACAGATTAACCTGCAGGTTATGGGCTATGAAATAGCCAAGACATTATGATGATGAAAGTGGGTGTCAGGACCACTAACTGAGAAACATTATGGTATGAATAATGTATGTGAAATTTATATGGATTTTATACATCACTATGATATGTGGACTAGTGCATGATTTTGGTACTAACACTGTCCAAAACCGAATAAACGATGACAAAACCTTCAGCAACACGGTGCCCCTATTTGTTCCATTGTAGGGTGTTGACCCTGGTTCTGTTAGGAGGGGTGGAGGCATTTCCCACCGTGTATCCTCCATTGTAGGGTGGGCCATCATAGGGGTGGACCCTAGATCTGATTAGGAGGGGTGGAGGCATTTCCCACCGTGTATCCTCCGAAACCTAAAGTCATGGGAGAACGGTGCTAGTTCATGCTCCCCAAGATGTGTGATGATGACTGTCAGTTGCCTGCTAGGGAAGCTTGGTCGAGATAGCGACAGTTACACTTACAGGTTCTATTTGGAGTTAGGTCAGTATAGATGACGCTCTAAGATAGTCTAGCAGAGGACGGATAGGAATGGAGTTGGAAGTGGGTTAGGGAGGAAGGATGAGTAGAATAGTTGAGACTTTATGGAGATCTGTCATGTGGTGGAATTTGATGAAGAAAAATGTGTAAATATGAATATTCATTATGATGTAACTAAACCATAGTTGTTTAAAATAAATTATTGAACCGGATAATTGCGATTAAAGAATTTCTCAAACAATTGATGATTGTTGTCTTTATAAAAGACTAGTCTTGTTGACTGGATTGAATGCATACATAAATTACTAAAGGATGACAGTTTGATTATTAGTACATGCACGAGACTTGCATGTACTAGCTACACATGCATTTCTTGTACATATACACTAGTATGTATGAACTTCCTTGGCTTACTTATTGATAGTGTCAGTCACTTGTTGTGAATGTGTGAACCATGCTCTTTCCCTTTGTACCATCAGATACCTTAACTTCGGGACGAATTTTCTTGAAGGGTGGGTGTATGTAACACCCCTAATTTGATGAATGCTTAAAGATTACAAAGTAAAATGAATTAAAGAAAATAATTATGGTTAACTAAGTAATACTTTAACTACAGATCACATTTAATGACCTGAGAAATAAATCTTAAGAAATCACTGAGAAATGTTATAAAATGGTTGAGTATGCAGGAGGGGAGAGCTATGAATCCCGAGAAGATAAAACATTAAAGGAAGGGTATGGGACCTACACGGAAGGTGGTTGGAGGAGTAACTGCATGAGTCGGCGAAGGAGGAATAAGGGAGGGGAGAAGATTGTCGGGAGGGGGATTGGACATGGGAGGGAGATTTTTCTGAGGATTTTTGGGACTTGCTATGAGCACAGAGTTTCTGGCTGTGGATTTTGATCAGGGGAGGCACCGATTTGCTGGAGGTTTTGGGCACGGAGGGCCAGGATATCTGTAGATATCCTGGAGCTAGGTAGTTTTCCTAGTTAGCAGGGAGGACAGTAGTTTTGGGCAGTTATTTTCCTGTTTGTGGTAGGGTTGATCTGGGTAGAAAGTAGCAGGAAGGTAGCAGCAAGGCAGCAAGGCAACAGAGATTAGCATCAGGGCCAGGTACTTTGTTAAGTTATGTATTTGTTTCATTTTGTCATGATATCAATGTTCATTGATAAATATAAGTTACTGGAGTTGTTGTTATGAAAATCAATAATTTGCTATGAAGTTATTGTTTCAGTTTACTAATGAAAATTTTTAGGAAAGTAAATGATGTTTAGAAATATTAGGTTTTTACAGCAGGTCCAGGATTTGTTAGACAAGGGTTTGATCAGGGAAAGCTTGAGTCCATGTGTTGTTCCAACAGTACTTAGTCCAAAGAAAGACGGAGGCTGGAGGATGTGCACTGATTCAAGAGTCATTAACAAGATAACCATCAGGTACAGATTCCCATTGCCAAGAATGGATGATTTGATGGATTACTTAAGTGGAGCCAAATATTTCTCAAAAATTGATTTGAAAAGCGGTTATCACTAGATTCGTATGAGGGAAGGTGATGAATGGAAAACAGCCTTCAAAACCAATGAAGGGTTGTATGAATGGATTGTTATGTTGTTTGGCTTAACAAATGTGCCAAGTACCTTCATGAGGTTGATGAACAAAGTCCTGAAGGAGTTCATCGGGAAATTTTTCATTGTGTATTTGGATGACATACTGGTTTACAGTAAATCAGTGGCAGAGCACTTGAAGCATTTGGCTACAGTAATGCAGAGATTGCAGCAGGAGAAGTTGTTGATAAACATGAAGAAATCCTCATTCATGAAGACAAAGCTCATTTACTTGGGGTTTGTTATTTCAGCAGATGAGTTGATGATGGATCCAGATAAGGTGGAAGTGATTAAAAATTGGCCATCACCGAGGAACATATTTGAGGTGAGAAGTTTTCACGGATTAGCTAGTTTCTACCGAAAGTTCATCAGAAATTTCAGTGGAATTAGTGCAGCAATGATGGACACAGTGAAGAAAAGACATAAATCTTTTCACTGGATGGAAGAGGCTGAGAAGAGTTTCAATCTATTGAAACGAAAGATCACAGAACAACCAATTTTGGTATTGTCGGATTTCCAAAAGACATTTCAGGTAAGATGCGATGCAAGCGGATTTGCGATAGGAGCGGTCTTGAATCAAGATGACAGGCCGATTGCATATTTCAACGAGAAGCTAAATGAAGTGAAAGTGAAGTACTCCACGTATGACAAGGAATTTGATGCCATCATTCAAGCATTGAAAAAGTGGAGGCACTATTTGATTCCAAAGGAATTTGTTTTGTATAGTGATAACCATGCATTACAGTTCGTGACTCAGCAGGAGAAGTTGAATCAGAGGCATGTTAAGTGGGTTGAATACATGCAGAATTTTACATTTTTTATTAAACATATTTCTGGTACTGCTAACAAAGTTGTTGATGCTTTGAGCAGGAAGTGTTTGTTGTTGCAGGAATTCAAAGTCGAAACATTGGGTTTTGATGATCTCAGAGACATGTACGCAGATGATCCAGACTTCAAGGAAGCGTATGAAGCAGCTGAGAATCCAGTTCTCAGAGATAGAAGCCAGTGGGTCGAATACATGATTCAGGAAGGGTTGATGTTCAGAGGAAATCAACTGTGTATTCTGAAATGCTCCATGAGGGAGAATTTGTTGAAGGAGAAACACAGCGGAGGATTGGCAGGACACTTTGGTCATGACAAGACATTCGTGAAACTAAATGAATCGTATTTTTGGCCAGGAATGTGAGCGGATGTCAAGAGACTCATCAACAGGTGTAGAATTTGTCAGCATTCGAAGGGAAGGAGACAGAATGCGGGATTCTATCAACCATTGCCCATACCTGAGAGGCCGTGGGATGAAATCAGCATGGATTTCATATTGGGATTGCCAAGGACGCAAAGATGATTTGATTCGATCTTTGTGGTGGTGGATAGATTTTCCAAGATGGCACATTTTATCCCATGTCAGAAAACCAGTGACGCAAAACACATCGCGAACCTGTTTTTCAAAGAAGTCATTCGACTTCACGGCCTACTGAAAAGCATAGTTTCGGATAGGGATACAAAGTTCATGGGACATTTCTGGAGGAGATTATGGAAGAATATGGGGACTAATTTGATGTTTAGTTCAACGTATCATCCTCAAACGGATGGGCAGACAGAAGTAGTAAATAGAAGTCTGGGAGATTTGCTGAGAAGATTGGTGACATAACACCATAGCAGTTGGGACAATATATTGTCGCAGGCAGAGTTTTCATATAACGACTCAGTGAATAGAAGTACAGGACAGAGTCCATTTCACATTGTTTATGGCATGCATCCGAGGGGAATTTCTGAATTGAGGGATTCAGAACAGACTGCGACTAGGAGCGCTAGTGAAGAAGAATTCGCTGAGGCGATGAAAGAACTTCACAGCCAGGTGAAGGAGCGACTGTTGAAATCAAGCCAAGAATATAAATGCAGAACCGATCAGCATAGAAGACAACTCCAGTTCGAGGTTGGTGAGCTGGTTCTGGCACATTTGAGGAAAGAAAGGTTCCCGAGGGGAACATATAATAAGTTTAAGATGAAGAAAATCGGACCATGTAAGGTCTTGAAGAAAATTGGAGAAAATGCTTATGAGATTGAATTACCCGATGGGATCGGAATTTCTCTGATATTCAATGTCTCATATTTATACCCATATAAACCAAAGGACGCAAAAGCAGAAAATGAGCAGCTAGTGATTCAGCGGACAAAGCAAATTCCAGTTACAGAGAAGCCACAGATGGAGTGCATATTGGACAAGAAAGTGAGAAAGAGGACCAGGCGGAAAGAATACTTTGAGTATCTGGTCAAATGGAAGAACCATCTAGTGGAAGATGCCAGCTGGGAAACTGAAGCGGAGATACAGAAGCATGGACAGACCGTGCAGGAGCTCATGGACAGGGGCCCATGAAAGTTTTCAAGTGAGGGAGTATGATGCAGAAGCATCTCCCACATCAAGCGAGTCAGCGCAAAGACAATCGGACAGATGGACAAGCGCCAGCACAAGTTTTGAAAACACCTTGAAGTTGTTGTGTGATCTTAAATGAGCCATTAAGATGAGGCGCACTTGTGTAATGTAATCAGACTTTGAGCCTTTAGCTCTTGTCCTTAGTAGATAGACGACATTTAAAGTAGTTAATGCGGGTAGATAGATTCTAGATTCTAGATTAGACTGTTCGGGAGCGCAAGAGGGAAATGGGATATAGACACCCTCATTGTGCATTTGTATTATTATTGAAGCAGGAAGAGCATAGAAGAGAAGCAGAGAGATGTGAGAATACACCCATGTACAGAGCTTGAATTAATAGAAGAGGTTGATTCAAATCCATGGTTTGGTGTTTGTTCTCTGTGTATGTATGTTGAATGCTATGCTCATGAGTATTTACTTCTTGTTATGCATTTACTTTATATTCTATGTATGAATGATTTCTTGGTGAGTGTTTGAAATCTGAGAAAGGAAGTAGGAGAAATGAGTTTCAATTGTTTCTCTATTTGAGCAAGGATTCCTGCAAGGAGTTTAATTGAAGTCATCCGCAAGGAGTGCATTGACAGAAAGCTCAGATAGTTTAACTCTTATTATCATTCACCCAGAAGTGAAATTGGGTTATAGGAGTCGTGCAAGGAGTGCGCGGGCTAAGGAAAGTATCAGTTGTGAATCTGAGCGGAGAATTGAAGGACTACTGCTGCAGGTGTGCGCAGGGTCGAAGGTTTTCAGCACTTGGAAGTGTCTGAGAGTTGCCGCAAGGAGTGCATGCAAAAATCTTCTCTAAGACTCAGAGTCGTGAGAAAGCTCAGGAGGGATAAATCCCTTGAATCTATTGAAGATAGCATGAGGAGTTGGAGCATATCGATTGACTCAAGGTGACGAAGTTTGTGTCACAGGTGCTTAAGTCTGGGAAGGAGTCCTTGGTTAACTTCGTGAACGTATCCAGGAGGAGAAGATAGACGGTCAGGATCTTGTGGAGAGGATTCGTGAAATCCCGCCAGTCGTCTGATTTGCTAAAGAAGCGAGGAGGATACGGTTACGTCCGGAGTTTAAGCTCGAGGGATCGTGAGTCATTGGATCATCAAAAGGTTACCCGTCAACCATCCGTTTGACAGGAGTTTCACAGGGTTTAAATCTTCGTGAGCAGAAGGGAAAATTCGGAAAGGCATAGGGACATTGAGGCATCGAGGCTCGGGAAATCGAAAATCCCGTGGACCAGAGATCGGTAGATCCATCATGGAAATCCCAACGAGCTCAGAGCCATCCATCTGTTGGGACAGGTGGCAGGAACCAGGAGTCATCGGTATATCGGAGGTTCATAAGTCAAGAGACCGAGACCTTTTGAGTTTCGGAATAGCGAGGGGATCATAGCCATAGATCTCAAGAATGACACGTGTCGTGTGATCACTCAATTAGAGATTTGGTCATCCGGGTTCATAGGAGTGAGTGGTTTTGGTTTTTCATTTGGCGAAGTCTGAGTTTCGATCTGAACCGCCCATCATTCGGGATGCGCGTCGGAAGATCTGAAGAAGTTGGGGTTTGGAAATTCGGGAGTCCTGGAGACAAGGGAACCGTTGCATCATGAATTGCGATATAGTGATACGCGATACCCCGACAGCTAAAAGGAATAGTGTGGGCCACAAGGGAATAGACGAGTGGAGGACAGGTGGCATAAGTCATCGGGATCTCGCAGCAAGAAGTCCTGAAATATTGTCATTAGGATTCGTGATCCCATGAAGTCCGAAGTCCCGACGAGATAAGGGACCGTTGAAAATTCAACCCGCGAGCACATCGGAGTTTCGGTGCATCGGGATTCGGGAGTCGGAGAGACAAGGCATTCATTATCGCGAGTGTTGAAATCACGATAGGAGAAGTTCCGACAGGGTAAAGGAAAGGGTCAGCGTTGACTTATATCCGGTTTTGGGGATTCGAAACACCAGCGCTCGACCACTGACCTCACGAAGTCTGATTCCCCGATAAGTAAGGAGAGGGGGATCGCGCTAAGAGTTCTGTGGGTGTAGATTTCCCAATAGGGAAATAGAAGGACCGGTTAGTGTTCTTCGGGCCGAGGAAGGAGGAAAGATCATGTGAGCGGTCATGCCTGAGGAACACACCTGCATCATGTTTGGGTTTAGATATGTATTCTCTGTAAATTTGAAGTATAATTTTATATATATTAAAAACAAATTGTTAATATTTTTAAATGTAATTTTCAAAGATATGTATATTTTTTAATTGTAATGATTTAGTTTTTATTATAAATTTTAATTAAAGTATAATTATGGGGTGGGGTTTACATATGTATTGTTTGTAAATTTTATATATATATATATATATATATATGTGTGTGTGTGTGTGTGTGAATAAAAAGAGTCTTATATTAATATCAACCAAAAAACTGTACAAAGACAAGTGTCATCCACCTGTGTCGCCATAAAGGGAAACCAACACAGGTGGTTTACCAATGTTCAAGCCTGTTGAAGAGTCTTATATTAATATCAACCAAAAAACTATACAAAGACAAGTGTCATCCACCTGTGTCGCCATAAAGGGAAACCAACACAGGTGGTTTACCAATGTTCAAGCCTGTTGAAGCCTTGCTATGTTCGCATGTGCTTTCTCACCCAAATTACAATTGACATAAAAATCGCAGTGAAACTGCGTGAGAAAAAAGGCTGACTGGATATCGCCGATTTCATCTCAGGCAAGACATAAGCTGAGATATAATGGCAGAGACTATGAAAATATAGTAGAAAAAAGAAAACAAGACTATTGTATCTCACTAGACTAGCTAAGTTGCAACTAGTATTGAACAAAAAAATGAACCTAGTAACTTTAATCTACGGTTGTGCCAGGTTGACCATGGATGTTGTAAGTTGGGATGAATTGTTGGCTGCATGTCGAGCACTTGGCTTGCGTCGGTGCATCCGAGAGCGCCTCGAAAAGGATGTCCATCCTTTGGCTGATAATTTGCTGAGAGTGCTCCTGGTCTGCCTGCCTCTGTCTAATTTCAGAGAGTATGCTGAGGTGCTCCTCCATGAGATGATTGTCGAAGTGTTGAGCTTGGTCATTTGCCTCTTTTTCCTCTGTGATTTTTTCTTCTGGAGTTTTGGCTAAGGGAGGGATCTCCTCCTCTACTTGGAAGCTTCCATCCCCATAATATGGATCACCTGGTTTAATAATGGGAGGAGCTAGGAGGTTGGTGGGAAGTGGTGTGTGCGCCAAAGGTGGCACCTCCTCTTTGACTTTGCGAAGTAGCTGGAGGGTCAGGGGGTAATGGGCAGTGGAGGCTTCCGCTTCCAATTTTACCGGAGAGGTTCCATGGGGGAGAGCCAAGGTTAGTCTCTTGGTGGAGTGTCTTGGGCTAGCAAAATGGGAAATGAGCGTCCTTTGTGAGGGGATGAGCATGGTTTTTCTAGAGAGGTTGTTGTGATTGCGGGCACCTCTCTTTAATCGATCGCGCTCCCTAGGCATGTTGGAGGGGAGGTGATGGTGGGGGATGGGAGAGATGGTGGTGAGGGGGTGGTGCAGCAGGTGAGGGAGGGAGACTAAGAGGCCTTGGACAGGGAAGGAGATGAGCTAATCAGGGGGAACACTACAACACGAAGAAGCCTGAAAATTGCAGTGGGAGACGAGGAGCCTAACCAGGAAGGTGCACCAGATGGGAAGAAAAAATGAGAAGGGCTCCCAAGTTAAGAGTTGTTTTCCTCTCTGAATTCCATTGAAGGGTGAAGTGACCCCTGCCATCTCGATGTGTGAGGAGACCTCTGCATATTCCTAGTGCGTCGTGCCTGGTTGGTTCACTCGCTTGAGTGCTTGTCCAGGCACATTACAATAAAGGCTCTCATGGTGTGAGCCATGTAGGAGTGAATGCTTGGGGAGTGGTGGTCGGGATTAATAACTACCCCGGCTGCCTTGTGCCAGTTGTGCGCACACTTTCTCCAGGTAGCACCCCATCCGGGTTATAATTTTATATATTATTAAAACCATTTTTTTATTGTTTGTAAAGTTTATATATAATTGTATATATTATTAAAAACAAAATTTTAATTAATATTAAAAGAGAGATATGTATATTTTTTAAATGTAAGTTTTAAATATTGAATTGGAGAATATCCATTTAAATTTGAAGAATTAATGAAGTGCATTGAGGTTTCATGAATAATAAGTATTTAAAATTAAATGGTGGGAAAATTGGTGTTTTTAATAAAATTATACAACAATGTTCCATGACTAATATATATCAACAATTCAAAGAACTTAAATTGATATCTATACTTTACTTTCCCATGGTAAAACTAGTTTTTTGATATAATGGTAAAACTAGTTTTTTGATATAATGATGTAATCATACTCAATGAGCAATGTGCGTGCATGAGACACTCAACAATTAAAAAGAGAGATAAACATTTTTTAAACTTTAGTAGTAATAATAATAATCTATTTTTAAGGTCACAACCAAGCCAAACACCAAATTGATGTATGAGACCTCCTTGTTAGTGGGACAAAGGATTCCCTTAGTTAAAGTTTACGGAGTTGTATGTACTTTACCCCCTCTTAATTTGAGCATGTGACGTCTTAGGAGGAAACACATGTTCTTAACCATTACGCCCACCCAAACTGTATGAGCATATCGATGCTTTACAAAGAGGTAAACGTTTAACTTTGGTATGCGCACATCAATGCTTCACTTTGATTTAAGCATATTGATTCCTCATAATATAATGTTTCATATGTGTTGTATAGCTGATGCATTTTGATACACGTGCACTACATGCATAAGATGAAAATTATGTTCTTATTGGTGTCTTTGTTGCACTTTTTTGTATTTTTTTTAAGGAAATTTTACTTTTTCTTGGACATTAATCTTATGTAAAATAGTTTAAGAGGGTTGTATCATATATTTAATTTCGATTATTGTTTTTTTTTATAATTGATTGGTTATAAATTAAAGTCTGAAATAGTTTTTAATATTTCTTAATAAATATTTTTTGATAATTAAATCATTTCAAAAAAAATTTAAATCATTTGTTTATATTATATATAATAAATTGTTATATAAAAGTATTCTTAAATAGCTCGTTCTACTCTTTATCAATTCTCAATATTTATGGACCTTACAGTGGAAGGTAGGCAAGCTGAGACCTTTAAAAAAAAATTATTATAAAACGAAAGATTACTGGGAGGAGTTCCTGGCCATTGGATTTGGCCAAGGACATATCTGGGCCATTGGATCAAGCATAGACCAGGAGGTGAAGCATTGTGCGGAAGATCATATCCCAACTGTTAGATCTACGTGTGAGTGAATGTGAGCCATAGATCTCATGGAAGTTTGAAGGTTCGACACTCCAGGAGAAACGAGTCCTTGGGTTATCAGGTGGAAAATCTCCCAAAGTCTCGAACTCCGAAGAAGATCATGGTCGTTCATCATTGAGGACACGTGTCAGTGGATTATCAAGTGTTCGGAAGTTCGACGATCCAAGAGATCATTGTTGAAAAGTGTTTTGGTGTAAAAAGTCCCAAAGCCTCGAAGCACGGAGTCAATCCTGACTGTCCATTGAAGGGAGAGCGTCAACTGGGGATCTTTGTCCTTTTCCCATTCAGAAGTTCGACATTCGAGAGTTTTATAGTGTTATGTTTGGAATTTATTTGAAGCCTGAAGTTTCGAAGTTCTGAAGCTCCAGATAGTGTATGTTAAAAAATTCGTCGTTCAGGTGTTTTAAAGTGTGCAGGTGTGAAATCCTCCAAAGCCCGTAGTCCCGAAGTCCCAGAGCATCAAAGTGATGTGGCATGCTGAAATCACCTACAGTGACGTGGATCCACTTTATGCATGCCACGTTTCATCCTAGTTCATGCTTTTCAGAGACCTTTTGTTCCAATTGGTAATTGACATGTGCCACCTATTGATGGGGCCATGTGTCATCTCCATATTTTTTCCACATAACACCCTTTGGTGCATAGTTGCTCATGAGACCCTGGTATTTCATAAATTTGACGTTCAGAGGAAATTTTGGGTTTTGTTGAAAAATCTTTCGATGCCCGAAGCTCCAAACCACCAGAGTCTTAAAGCTCCGAAGAAGCATCTGTTCGGAAGTTCGCCAATTCAACATTCAAAGGAGATGTGGTATGGTGTAGGTAGAACCTCCGAAGCCCAAAGATCTGAAGCACTAGTGCCCTGAAACGCCAAAGAAACATTTGTTCGGAAGTTCTCCAATTCAGCATTCGAGGAAATTAGGATGTGTTGAAAAATAAACCTTTAAAGCCTGCAGTTCCAGATCCCCAAAGTCCCAAAGCTCTAGATAATCACTTTTCAGCTAAGTGTTGAGTCATAGCCCATGGTCATATAAGATTTTGGCCAAAATAAAAGGGTGCTAGTGCCCGATTTTTTTTTATTTTAAATATAGAAAGGGTCTTTGAGAAGGATCCCATAGGTTTCTTATTTGTACAGACCTGCATTTGAGAGAAATTACAAGATCCTGTGAACTTTAAGAGAGGATTCAACACAATATCCAAGAGCTAATTTGTCTTTCGAAGAAGATCACCTGTATAAGGATTAATCTCATAGAAAGGACAATCTTCAAATGATCATAAATTTATGCTCAAAACTCAGAATTGAGAATGGAAGAAGGCGTTAGAAAGATATTGGATAGTAGAATATAATTATTCACTCAGAAAATTGGTCTGGATAGTTAATTTTCAATCAAATCAAAAGAAATAATTATGATGCATTATTGAACCCATAATGGTTGAGATATGGGGGAAAAGACCAAGACAAACACCTATTAAATGTTGGGGTTGTGGGGGAGATCATATGTTTAGATATTGTCCTCACAAGGGTGAAAAAGTGAAGACTATTCATAGTGTACAGCAAGCTGAAACAATGGAGGACATGGGCAGAAGTGTACCTAGGATCTATGCAGCCCTGGAAAACAGGCAAGCTGAGTTTCAGTCACATATGATGAAAGTGGAAGTTAAGCTTAACAACCAAACCATTGTTATTTTAATTGATTCAAGTGATATTCAAAGTTATATATATCCTAAGATGGAGAAAAAATGGAAATTTCCAAGAAACAAGCATGGAAAAATCTTGGTTGGTGCAGCTAGCTACATGAGCTAAAAGAAAAATTAATGAGATGGTTATGGAATGCCCGATGGACATGAATGGATTGAGCACCAAGGTAGACTTGAACATCCTATATTTAGGTTCTTATGACTATATAATTGGTATGCATTGCTTGGACCAACACCATGATATCCTAGACTATCATAATAAGGCATTTACTTGCCTGGATGAAGAAGCGAACACTAGTGCATTTGGGTGAAATTCTGACGGTGCATTCAACGCAATTTCCACTTTATATTGTCGGGAGAATGACAAACATCGGACCCCCTCAAACATCGTTTCACAAGACATCGCTTTTCCGACGACATATATTTCATCTTGATTATGACGTTTCATGTGGACATGTATCATCCCGAATTCGATTGTTCAAACCCCATATAGACTTCGTCAAATCGACGTCTACAGCGTGGAAAGACTGACGTATTGGACATGGCAAGAGAGGCATCTTGAAGGTGGAAAGAGCGACGTCTTAAAGGTGGCAAGACCAACATCCTGAAGGTGGAAAAAGAGACATCCTGGAGGTGGCAAGAGAGATGGTTTGGAGGTGGCAAGAGAGACGTCTTGAAGGTGGCAAGAGTGACGTTTTGGAGGTGGCAAGACCGACGAGAAGAGGTATCAGCTCCGATGTGGTTGCTATGGGAGAGACATTCTTGTATGTGGCAAGAGTGACGATAAGAGATACCAGCTCTGATGTGGTTGCTATGGGAGCGACACTCTTGGAGGTGGCAAGAGAGACGTCTAGGACGTGGCAAGAGCGACGTGAAGAGGTATCATCTCCGACATGGTTGCTATGGGAGCGACAGTCCAAGACGCCGCAATAGCGACTGTGTTGTAGGTATTTAAAAAAAAAATACAATATCAATATCAAGACCTATGAAGCAAACAAACAACTCTAGGCAAGGAACTACGGCTTGCTCTATCGAACAGACAACCTTCTTTTTCTATCCTTCCAAATAAGGTGTGGGGAGGAAGTGTGACACGAGAATAGTAAACTTGATACATGTAGGAGGTTAGTTATGTAAAGCAAAGAAGGTTCCAAGAAAAAAGAAAAGTTGAAGTGGCTTGCCAATGCCTCCAAAGGTTAGTCTCTACGAAGGTGGAGTTAGGACGCCCTAGAATGTATACGAAGGTTGGGAAATGGAATAAGTATGGGTTTTCTCTGCTAATGAACCTACCTTATCGAGCCAGGAAATGGCTCTATCTATTTCCCAGAGACTCATTGTATCTATCACAGTGACCCACTTTAATCGATGATTCCTAATATGACTATAGGGTGGATGGAATATGGAAGGTCTACACCCATTTAACTAGTGAAATTAACTAGAAGGGATGCTGATTATTCACAGCTACCTATTGAACTGCACAGCTCCCTATCAAAGCTGGGTTCAGCTCAACCAAGCTATTATTTCAGCTTAGCCCAACCCAAGAACCAGCAGGAGGAATTGGCACTCCCCAACCCCATTACTTCCGATCTGGGGCAATTTGAATTGGATTGATTTACCAATTTCTCCTAGAACTATAAACACATACGATTCAAGATGGGGTATCTATCTCCTTCCCCTCCTACGGTTAAGTACACATATCCACCTATAGTTCGCATTGATGTTTTTTCTTTTAGTGCTAGTATAAACACATACGGGTTAGGTAGGTCTATTCCATTGTCATCTCTAGATCTAACCCCATCAAAACTCTGAAATGCTTATGAAGGATACCCAATAATCGAGATGCATTGATTTACTCGTGTTGGGCAACATCCATACTTTTATCGATAGCTTGGTGAGTCAGGAGAGAATTGTGCACATACGGTACCAACATGAAAGGAATCAAATATAGATGTTTGGGTAGTGCTTGCAATAATGCGAGGAATCAATAATAGAAAAAATGAATTTTGGGTGAGCTAATATACTCTAAAGATGTCGGGCCAGAGAATTTCAGGGTCGTTGTATTATTTTCATAACATAACGATGTCGGGCTGGAGATTTTCGTTTACGATCAAGCTCAAATAATTCTCTAGAGTTTGGGAAGATATTACTGAAAGGTAAACCCTTCGTTATAGTTCGGGAAGATATGAAAGGTCAACCCTTAGTGAAGTTATAAGGGGTTGGTCAGGGAAGAAGATAGGTGAGAAGAAAGTAGTATCCTTCCCTTATTGAGAAGGGAGGGAAAGGTCTTGAGCTCAGGATTTGAGGGTAAGAAATATAGTTCACTTACCTAAACGTAAGGCATAACATAAAGAATGAGAATGACACAGCCTTGAGCAATATATAAACCCCAAAAAGTCAAAGTGTAATCACATATATAAGAGCAACTCGGAGTTGATCGAAATGAACAAAATTGATCTTTCCAAATGGCATAATTCCATATATAATAATAGCTCGAAGATCGACCGAAGCTTGACCAATCCTGAAAAAAAGGATTTGCATTGACTCATCTATAATGAGGATCAATAAAATAATTGATCTCCATAGAAATGAAATGCACATTAAATGCAATTCGAAAATTGTTGTTCATTTTCCTTTTCTGAGGCCGCTATTGATTTACCACGATCATCCTGCCACATTATAGTAAAATTAGAACCGTGATCATTATCATGAGAAATAAATTCAAATTTATGAGAAATTCAAATGTTGATAACAAAAATAGAACATAATGAAAATCATAAAGTATGAGATTCATTGCTTACAGGTTGTGTAAATTAGTATACATACCGCCCCCATAATAGGAACATCTTTATCTATTTGATTCAAATTGTAATCAATCAATATCTCTTCCCCTGCAACTATTGATTTTATTGCACATATGAATACACGGTTTCCTTCACGAACCTCAAATACACAATTGGGTCACTTATTTGTGGTCGTGGGTCATGTACTGTTTATAAACCCTGCAATATTCCCCATTTCTTTTGGAGTTCTTTCAATGTAGATAGTTTCTCCTTTATTTTGATCATTGTTTTTTAGTTGTATATAATTTGCAGCCAAGCCATATCTTCACATATTTTTTGTATATTGGACTATTCGTATCCAATCTTTGTAGATATAACAGGGTCTAATTTGCTCCATCAATTTAGTTAATCCATCATAACATACCTTTATGCCATCCATGGAAAATATCCCCAAACCAAGTAATGACGATGGAGCAATCCAGTATATCCTTTTGTTTACACAAAAGTCAGTGTTTATTTCAGGAAGATCTTTGGGTGCCCATTGTTTCACTATATGTTTGTACCTCAAGGGAACCTCGATGTCGTCTATGCTCTCATGATCATAAGAACATGATCCCCCTTTCCAAAGAAAAAAATCCATGCGTTTATGGAATTTTCTTCTGATCTTCTCGCCTCTAGTTGAATTCCAACACTTACGGTAAAGCAAATATTTGGTGCACTTAAGTTTCCTTTAAGACTAATTTGTATAGAATTTAAAACTCCCTCTAATTCCTTCTAGAGAATACCTTAACTAGTGAGAATGATCCTTGGTTTCAAAAGATCTACTTATGCTGCTTATGGAAATATTATGAGAATATTTAATTAAAGGAAGAAAAGTTACATTATTAACCCTTACTCTAATGAAATGAGAGCCTAGCTCAGTACTTAAAAGAAGGACTTCCTTCTAATATCTATATATCATAATATTGTAATCTAGTTATGCTCGAGACTTCTATTTAAAAGACAAAGTATTGAAATAGTTATATTGGTATCCTTGTTAAAATCATTTATACTCGTGTAACACCAAGTAGCTAATGAGATGTACCCCTTTTCTTTCCTCTCTATTTAACTTGAGAAATATTTATTTAATAATGAGTACGAATTTAAGGATTGGTTAAGTATTCTTGCTAATATTCTCACATCTTTACTATAGTTGTTAAGTTGAATTGCACACACAACTATAGTAAGTCTTTTTTATTTTGATGAGGCCATCTGGTGTATTGTTATGCTAAATCTATTACTATTTTTATGATATAGCGATTCACTACGATATGATAAGGAATATTGA
>ML807771.1:164333-178309 GCA_009831015.1 Picea engelmannii
GCATCAACTACCTCTACTTCGACGCACACAGTCTTCCCCCCTAACTGCACAGGGAAAGAAGGAATGATGCCATGCGGTCGGAAAGAACGACCATCGAACGCAGTGAGGAGAGTAGGTGACGGAGACAACTCAGGTTGACCAATATCTTTCCAGCATGCTAACGACATAACGCAATTCAAAGGCCCTCGTCTACCACCGTGCGAAAGATATTCCGTGTAAAAGTTTTTGTGGGATGAGCCACTACTATCTGGAACGCGACATGGTAAGGAAAACGAGGTTTCAAGTCAGTCGTGTCTAACATGATGGTACCCGGGTTACAAGTCTCAGTAGAGCCTAACGCAGTCAACAAGGCTTTCCTCTCAGCAGGGCAACTTTGGAGGACCTCCAAAGCGGACATAGCACAAGGGGTTTGTGATAAATCTTCCACCACAGAGTAGTTCTGGGCAGCCCTTGCATTTGGATTGTGAGAATCCCTCTTAAACGCACCCTTTGGAATGTGTGTCATTGTTTCACCCAACGTCTTCTCGATCTGGAGAGGAAGAGATGGGATCTCGGCTTCTTTGCCCTTCTCAGAGGAGCTTGGTTTACTATAGTCGTGTGCTCTAGTTGTGATTAAAGCGTCACTTTTGACCATATATACGTTCGCGGAAGAGGAATTGTTTGGGGGAGGGCAGTTTTCCTGGCTACCCCCTTCGGCACTTGTAGAGGCCTGAGTTAAATTCTGCCCATGCTGAAAGGGATTAGTCAACACAACTTGTTGTTGCTGTGTGACAAACTTCTGGGCCTCCGCAAGCCGAGGGCATAGATGGGTTGGGTGGTCTTCCGCACATAAGTTGCACGGATACCTCACCTTCCTCTTTTCCGTGGTGCCCTCGCCAGCATTATCAGTTGGTTTTTTATCCCCCTTATCCTCTTTGCGTTGTTTTTTCTTCCCTTCAGGCTGTTGGTTGGCCTTTGGGTTAATCGTCTGCACGGAGTGTACTTCTGACATTTGGGTAGGGGGAGCATCCAAAGCAGCAGTCTGGCTGGCCGCTGAGTGTTGTATGGATAACTGTTGCAATTGTTTTGTCAATTGCTCAGTGGGCTTGGTTTGTTCCGAGCCAACGATACCATCGGCATGTGGTCCAGATCTCTGTCTAGTTTTGTCCAGTATCGATCGTGGTGCATCCGGCAAGATGTTGTACAATAGACCAGACTGAGAATAGATAAGCTCAAATTGTTGAGCCCTCATGATGGCATCTTCCTCGGAGAAAACCCCTGAAGTTGTGATGTCTTTGGATAACTACGGAACTAAAGACTTAAGGAACCACTCAAGCAGGAATGTTGGTGGGACGGGTACCTTGATAAGACTCTTTCGACGTCACCACTCTCGAATATGATCCGAGATATGGTCCACTGTCGTCTGTTCGAAATTGGCTAGCAATTATGTGCCGGCGTCATATCTCACAGGTAACTGGAAATGGTTAAGGAAGGCCATAGCCAGTTCGCCAAAAGAAGAGTATCGTGAGCGGTCAAGCTCGATGTACCATTTCGCGACACTCCCAATAAGAGTGCGTTGAAACAATCGCAACTGGATGGAGTCATCTTTCAGTGAGTTAGATGAGCACCAGAGATGGAAAGTAGTCACGTGATCACCTGGATCTTCCTTAGGCTTGGCCTCAAACTTTGGAATGTCCGAAGGCAACTTCGTTGGCATAGGAGGCCAACGCGGATTGTGACAGATAGGATCATTTAACAACCGTGTCAAATCTGGCAATAGTAACGTCGCCAAGAATGGTAGTTTAGGTTGCTACTGATAGCCGGGATAAAAGGGTCCTGGAGTTTGGCTGGCACCAGGTTGCCAGGAAAAGTTTGGTTGTTGGCCCAGGTTTTGGTAGAAACCATGGCCCTGACCAGCATAAGGGTTTTGCATCTGCGGAGACATCGTTGGTTGATTCCCCATGAAGGACATAGGATGTTGGGCATTCATCGTGTTTGACGGACTTTGGGAAGGATTGCCCCATACCGGTCCCGAGGGGAGAGGCATAGAAGTATGCCCGGGGTTCCATTGACTGTGGAAAGAGTTACCCCAGAACGACATTCCAGATGAAAGAACGGATCCTTGTCCTGAGTTCCAAGGTCCTGGTATATGTGCCCCCAGCGCAGGAATAGTACCCTGTGCCGGTGTAGACTGTCCAAAAATGGGTGTGTCCCCAAATGGGAAAGTAGCAGATGCGAACGTGTTATTACCAAACGTCTCATTCCAAACAAATGGTGATGAACCTACCGGCTGAGTTTGCGCAGGTGTTCCTTGACTCCCGGCTCCAAATGAACTCGTGTGTGCGGGCTGCCCGGCGGACTGCTGATGCAATCCACCAAGCAAAGGGGACGAAGGAGGGATATGACCTCCAGCGTAAGGAAAAGCATTGAAAGGGACAGGAATGCCCCCAAGTTGACCTTGCAGAGGAGCATTAGAGCTCCCTGCCCCCAGACCCAAAGTTTGTAAAGTGGAGGAAGTGAGTGCAGGACTTGTACCTGAACTAGGCATACCGTATGAAAACGGAGGGCCTGTCGCACTAGGTGTGTAAGGAGGTGTGGTCGCCGCGATAGATGGGGTTGGTCCACTGTGTGGCGTAGTTGCGACCGAGACCATGGTGGCCCGGACCGTCAATAAAGGCAAGTTAGGAGAAGCTTCTCCTGTGGTAGCAACGATGATGGGAATGGAAGAATTCCAAGAGGAAGTAACAACGTTTGTTGCCATAGTTGTATGAGGCACTGACAAGCGTTCGTAAAATTGAATTGGCACAATAACTTGCGGCCAAGTATTAGTGTTTGAGGTTTCAACCAATCCAAGATTGGCGGTCGATTCCTCGGGGAGTTGTTCGGGCTCAAAAGCCTCGGTTGCTTCGAAAGACCCTTGTTGGTCTAGCTTCCGCCTCAATGGTGGCGGGGGTGGCTCCAGTATAACCGGCGGCATGCCGAGAAGCCTTCGTGACCAGCGGAGCTCTGAATCCTCCACTGTGTGAGAAGATTCACGAAACGCTAAGGTATTCTACACGAACAAACAGTAACACACACTAAAAGAAGCCCCTATGAGATAAGACAAGCAAACACTAACTATTTGGAAGAACAGTTACAACAACCAACACTAGAGAAACTTACCAGTGCAAGTGCAACTCGAATATGGAAGCACCCTCCGAGTATAATCTGCAAAGCGTGGCCCGATGTCTGTCCTAGGTACCGCGGTATACCCCCGCAGTCACCTGTGTATGTCCCTAGAAAATATTGGCAACTAGTTTTCCAGCACGTGAACAGTCACCAGGCGGGTACAGTCGATAGTCAGGTAGACCACAATGAGCAGGGTATCAAGCCCGAAACCTGTCAAGGGTATCGAGAGAAAATGGTCTGGAAGACAACTGAGGACCTTGAATGGATTCGAGACCCACGAAGCCTCGTGGCAAATGCAAACGACGGAATCCCTTAACAAATCCTCGATATGTGTTCTCCACTACGCTCGGTCCGGCTTTGGAGGGGTTATATCCGCTACCTTTCCTTACGCGACCTCGTGTTTAACCCCTGTGTTAGAGGGGGGTCCCGGATAACTTTCTGTAACTGGACTTCTACACTCCCTATTGACAGAATCCAATGTTTGGTTTGAGTGGCCTTGGAGAATTTACTCTCCAACCTATTCCAATGCCCTAGTCCTGAGCTAGTGTATGTACCCTACAAACAAAAAGTCTAATCGTTTTTAATTAGCGTTGCTTTTAATGGGCTTTTTTTAAGTCACAAGGTATGAAGGTGAAACTGATGGTGTGTAAAGACTCAAAGCAAAATGAAAAATAAATGCTTGGAAACAAAAACTGTTACGAAAATGCAGAAACCAACAACTTTTCAACAAGAAAGACTTCTTTATCTTTTTGAATTTTCTAAGATTGCATGCAGAAAAACATAAAGGAATTTCACTCAATCTGCGAGCTACTTATGCTAAATGCACTGCGAAACAACTTATGAAAAAAGACTTCTTCCTAGCTACTGACGCAACAACACGATCTTCAAACCAAGAAGAAAATGAACCAAGAGAAAAAAAAATATTTAATTGCAAAAAGAAGCAATAAAGGGAAAATGACGACAAGCACAAAACCAAGAAAACAAGATAAAGTTCTTGCTTAAAGTGCAGATCACAATGAACCAGAGAAAAGACGTACCAAAGCAATCAAGAAAGCACTGATTCTAAGACTTGTCTAAAAACCATGAAACAAATTTTTCTTTTGTCTTTTCTATCAAAACATCAACTAATAAAAACACAGGCTAAGGATAAGAGGCCCTAACCTGCTGACTATGCAGCCCCAGACTCAAACCCCTGAGAGGAACACTTCTCACCACAGGAGGGGATGACTGCCCCACCCAGGCTGAAAAGAAACCAATCAAGCCCGCGACTGTCACTGAAACAGCATGCGTGCGAATGCGTGCTGAGATATAACAGCGCGCGGGTACCCGCGGGCTAAGCTTAAGCAGGCCGCGGGTCTGTGTAAAAGCTAAGACAAAACAACCACAGGCAGCCCAGACCTGAAAAAGGCCTTTGGTACTGACAACCAGGGTCTCTTAAAGGCTTGGATGCTTCTATTTTAACAGAAAAGGAAAATAAAATGCAAAGAATCACACACAATAAAGCAGACTGAAAACAAGACAGTAAACCAGCAAGACCCAGACAGGATCCAGAAAGCCCCCTAAGAAGGTAAACTTCTGACAGGTAATAGGAGACTGCCTCTCTAACTTTCTGAAAACTACACGCTACTGAAACCTCTGCAGCAAGCGTTCAAACGCGAGCTACAGAAGGTTAGGGCACGGGTTACACGCGCGCAGGCCTTCTGCAGGCCGCGTGTACCTCTGTGTGTCCCGATAATGAGTGTTAAGCAACAGTCAAGGAAAAACTGGTATTGATAACCAGGTTCCCAGCTAGCTTTTGACCTAACAGAAAACAAAACAACAAAGAAACGAAAACTTTATTCCTTTAAACTACCCAAAAACCTCTCTTGAATCCAGAAACCCTAAGAGTAAAATGTCCCCAGTGGAGTTGCCAATTCTGTTGTTGGGAAATTATACCCTACGGACTAACAAGATAGGGCTTAAACTTGCATGCAGATCATGACCCTTAAGAAATTACTTTTAACCTTCTATCCCAAACCTAAAACCCTTTTTCATATGCAAACATGGAAAGAATCAACTAACCTTTTTATCGACGCTTGGTGTAGATCCTCCGTTGCAATTTATCTCCTTGCTTTTGCTGCTCCTTCCAAAGACGATCCTGCAATCAAGACAAAAACACTACGCATGCATGCTATTGTTCTACTAGAGGGTTAGAGATTAAGCATAAATCAAATGAAATATATAAGACTCGTATATTGGGACGGGAAAAGTATTCTTTATTAATCTCAAGATGAATCAACTTACAATAATCATAGAGATCCGCCACCGTTCCTCGATCCTGATCCTGGGCTCCTCCTCTTCTTTGTCCTCCAACTGCTTTGCTTGAATTATGTTTAGGCTTAAGAAAATGCTAAAGGGTTGGGACAAATGGATTCGGCAATTGGGCAGAGTTTCTTTGCTATCTTTTTCCTCTTCCAAATAGTACCCCTACCCCTTCTTTTATAGGCTAGAAGGATCTAGGGTTTTGGACGAACTCTCGGCCATGCATTGTTGGGAGTTCCAGTTAACTGACCCAAAGATTTTCGTCCCATCGGCAACTTTCCTGTTTTTGTGCTTTGTTAGGTAAACGCGGGTTGTAGTAGGCCAGTCAGCGTTCCAACGCGTGCAGTAGTGGGCCTGCCAGCGTTCCAACGCGCCCAGTAATGGGTTAGGGCGCGGGTTACTTCATTTAAGAGGTTTTTCAAGGTTTTATTCAGCATGGCTTTGGCAATGAAGGGCAATGAGTTGGCCTGATGCCAGGTAAGCATGGATGGTGCAATTTAGGGTTATAACAGTTAGTCTCTTGGTGGAGTGTCTTGGGCTAGCAAAATGGGAAATGAGTGCCCTTTGTGAGGGGGTGAGCCTGGTTTTTTTGGAGAGGTTGTTGCGATTGCGGACACCTCTTTTTGATTTACCTTTTTGATTTGGCCAAGGACATATCTGGGCCATTGGATTTGGCCAAGGACATATCTGGGCCATTGGATCAAGCATAGACCAGGAGGTGAAGCATTTTGTAGAAGATCATATCCCAACCGTTAGATCTACGCGCGAGTGAATGTGAGCCATAGATCTCATGGAAGTTCGAAGGTTCGACACTCCAGGAGAAACGAATCCTTGTGTTATCAGGTGGAAAATCTCCCAAAGTCCCGAACTCCAAAGAAGATCATGGTTGTTCGTCATTGAGGACACGTGTCAGTGGATTATCAAGTGTCTGGAAGTTCGATGATCCAAGAGATCGTTGTTGAAAAGTGTTTTGGTGTAAAACGGCCCAAAGCCTCGAAGCACGGAGTCAATCCCAACTATCCATTGAAGGGAGAGCGTCAACTGGGAATCTTCATCCTTCACCCATTCAGAAGTTCGACATTCGATAGTTTTATAGTGTTATGTTTGGAATTTCTCTGAAGCCCGAAGTTCTAAAGTTTTGAAGCTCCATATAGTGGATGTTATAAAATTCGTCGTTCAGGTGTTTTAAAGTGTGTTGGTGTGAAATCCTCCAAAGCCTGGAGTCCTAAAGTCCCAAAGCATCGGAGTAACATGGCATGCTGAAGTCACCTAGGGTGACATGGACCCACTTTATGCATGCCACATGTCATCCTAATTCATGCTTTTTAGAGACCTTTTGTTCCAATTGGTAATTGACACGTTGCACCCGTTGATGGGGCCATGTGTCATCTCCATATTTTTGCCACATAGCATCCCCTGATGCATAGGTTCTAATGAGACCCTGGAATTTCATAAATTCGGTGTTCAGAGGAAATTTTGGGTTTTGTTGAAAAATCCTCCGATGCCCGAAGCTCCAAACCACCAGAGTCCTGAAGCTCTGAAGAAGCATCTGTTCGGAAGTTCGTTAATTCAACGTTCGAAGGAAATGTGGTATGGTGTAGGTAGAACCTCTGAAGCCTGAAGATCTGAAGCACTGGTGCCCCGAAACGCCAAAGAAGCATCTGTTCGGAAGTTCTCCAATTCATCACTCGAGGAAATTAGGATGTGTTGAAAAATAAACCTTTACAGCCTGAAGTTCCAGATCCCCAAAGTCCTGAAGCTCTAGATAAGCACTTTTCAGCTAAGTGTTGAGTCATATCCCATGGTCATATAAGATTTTGGCCAAAATAAAAGGGTTGTAGTGCACGATTTTTTTTTTTATTTTAAATATAGAAAGGGGCTTTGAGAAGGATCCCACGGGTTTCTTATTTGTACAAACCTGCATTGGAGAGAAATTACAAAAGCCTGTGAACTTTAAGAGAGGATTCAACACAAGATCCAAGAGTTAATTTAGCTTTCGAAGAAGATCACCTGTATAAGGATTAATCTCATAGAAAGGACAATCTTCAAATGATCATAAATTTCTTCTCAAAACTCAGAATTGAGCATGGAAGAAGGCGTTGGAAAGATATTGCATAGTAGAATATAATTATTCACTCATAAAATTGATCTGGATAGTTAATTTTCAATCAAATCAGAAGAAATAATTATGATGCATTATTGAACCCATAATGGTTGAGATAAGGGGGAAAAGACCAAGACAAACACCTATTAAATGTTGGGGTTGTGGGGGAGATCATATGTTTAGATATTTTCCTCACAAGGATGAAAAAGTGAGGACTATTCATAGTGTACAGCAATTTGAAACAATGGAGAACATGGGCAGAAGTGTACCTAGGATCTATGTATCCCTAGAAAACAAGCAAGTTGAGTTTTAGTCACATATGATGAAAGTGGAAGGTAAGCTCAACAACCAAACCATTTTTATTTTAATTGATTCAAGGGATATTCAAAGTTATATATATCCTAAGATGGAGAAAAGATGGAAATTTCCAAGAAACAAGCATGGAAAAATCTTGGTTGGTGCAGCTGGCTACATGAGCTAAAAGAAAAATTAATGAGATAGTTATGGCATGCTTGATGGACATGAATGAACTGAGCACCAAGGTAGACTTGAACATCCTATATTTAGGTTCTTATGGCTATATAATTGGTATACATTGCTTGGACCAACACCATGCTATCCTAGACTATCATAATAAGGCATTTACTTGCCTGGATGAAGAAGCGAACACTAGTGCATTTGGGTCAAATTCCGATGGTGTGTTCAACACAATTTCCACTTTATATTGTTGGGAGAATGAAAAACATTGGACTCCCTCAAACGTTGTTTTACAAGACGTCTCTTTTTTGACGACATATATTTCGCCTTGATTACGACGTTTCATGTGGACACGTGTCATCTCGAATTTGATTGTTCAACCTCCATATAGACTTTGTAAGAACGATGTCTAGAGTGTGGCAAGACCAACGTCTTGGACATGGCAAGAGAGGTGTATTGAAGGTGGCAAGAGCGAATTTTTAATGGTGGCAAGACTGACGTCCTGAAGGTGGCAAAAGAGACGTCCTGGAGATGGCAATAGAGACGGTTTGGAGGTGGCAAGAGAGTCATCTTGAAGGTGGCAAGAGCAATGTTTTGGATGTGGCAAGACCGATGCCATTGAGGTGGAAAGACCGACGGGAAGAGTTATCATCTTCGATGTGGTTGCAATGAGAGTGATACTCTTGGATGTGGCAAGAGCGAGGTCTTGGAGGTGGCAAGAGCGACGGTAAGAGGTACCAGATCCGACGTGGTTGCTATGGGAGCGACACTCTTGGAGGTGGCAAGAGAGATGTATGGGATGTGGCAAGAGAGACGTGAAGGGGTATCAGCTCCGACGTGGTTTCTATGGGAGTGATAGTCCAAGACGCTGCAATAGCGACTGTGTTGTAGGTATTTAAAAAAAAATACAATATAAATATCAAGACCTATGAAGCAAACAAACAACTCTAGGAAAGGAACTACGGCTTGCTCTATCGAATAGACAACCTTCTTTCTTTTATCCTTGTGAATAAGGTGTGGGGAGGAAGTGTGACACAAGAATAGAAAACTTGATACATGTAGGAGGTTAGTTCTGTAAAGCAAAGAAGGTTCCGAGAAGAGATAAAAGTTGAAGTGGATTTTCAATGCCTCTGAAGGTTAGGTTCTACGAAGGTGGATTTAGGACACCCTAGAATGTCTACGAAGGTTGGTAACTAGAATAAGTATGGGTTTTCTCTACTCGTGTACCTGCCTTATCGAGCCAGGAAATGGCTCTATCTGTCGCCAGGAGACTCACTGTATCTATCGCAGTGACCCACTTCAATAGATGATTCCTAAGATGACTATAAGGTAGGTGGAATATGGAAGGTCTACACCCATTTAACTAGTAAATTAACTAGCAGGGACGCCGATTAGTCACAGCTCCCTATTGAATTGCACAGCTCCCTATCAAAGCTGGGTTTGGCTCAACCAAGCTATTATTTCCACTTAGCCCAACCCAAGCACCAACGAGAGGAATTGGCACTCCCCAACCCCATTACTTCTGAGCTGATGCAATTCGAATTGGATTGATTTACCGATTCCACTTGGAACTATAAACACATACGATTCAAGATGGGGTATCTAGCTCCTTCCCCTCCTACGGTTAAGTACACATATCCACCTATAGTTCTCATTGATGTTTTTTCTTTTAGCGCTAGTATAGACACATACGGTTTAGGTAGGTCTATTCCGTTGTCATCTCTAGATCTCACCCCATCAAAACTCTGAAATGCTTATGAAGGATAGACAAGAATCGAAATGCATTGATTTACTCGTGTTGGGGAACATCCATACTTTGATCGATAGCTTGGTGAGTCAGGAGAGAATTGCGCACATCAGGTACCAACATGAAAGGAATCAAATATAGATGTTTGGGTAGTGCTTTCCCTAATGCGAGGAATCAATATTAGAAAAAAGAGTTCCGGGTGAGATAATATACTCTACAGATGTCGGGCCAGAGAATTTCAGGTTCGCTGTATTATTTTCATAAAAAAATGATGCCAAGCTGGAGAATTTCATTTATGATCAAGCTCAAATAATTCTCTAGAGTTTGCGAAGATATTACTGAAAGGTAAACCCTTCGTTATAGTTCGGGAAGATATGAAAGGTCAACCCTTAGTGAAGTTATAAGGGTTTGGTCAGGGAAGAAGATAGGCGAGAAGAAAGTAGTATCCTTCCCTTATTGAGAAGGGAGGGAAAGGTATTGAGCTCAAGCTTTGAGGGGAAGAAATATAGTTCACTTACCTAAACGTAAGGCATAACATAAAGAATGAGAATGACACAGCCTTGAGAAATATATAAACCCTAGAAATTCAAATCATAATCACATATATAAGAGCAGCTCGGAGTTGGTCGAAATGAACAAAATTGATCTTTCCAAATGGCATAGTTCCATATATAATAATAGCTCGAAGATCGACCGAAGCTTGACCAATCCTGAAAAAAAGATTTGCATTAAGTCATCTATAATGAGGATCAATAAAATAATTGATCGCCATAGAAATGAAATGCACATTAAATGCAATTTGAAAATTGTTGTTCATTTACCTTTTTTGAGCCCGCTATTGATTTACCACGGTCATCCTGCCACATTATAATAAAATTAGAACCATGATCATTATCATGAGAAATAAATTCAAATTTATGAGAAATTCAAATGTGGATAACAAAAATAGAACATAATGAAAATCATAAAGTATGAGAGTCATTGCTTACAGGTTGGGTAAATTAGTGTACGTACCGCCCCCATAATAGGAACATCTTTATCTATTCGATTCAAATTGTAATCAATCAATATCTCTTCCCCTACAACTATTGATTTTATTGCACATACAAATACACGGTTTCTTTCACGACCCTCAAATACGCAATTGGGTCGCTTATTTGTGGTCGCGGGTCATGTACTGTTTATAAACCCTGCAATATTCCCCATTGCTTTTGGACTTCCATCAATGTAGATAGTTGCTCCTTTATTTTGATCATTGTTTTTTAGCTGTATATAATTTGCAGCCAAGCCATATCTTCGCATAATTTTTGTATATTGGACTATTCGTATCCAATCTTTGTAGATATAACAGGGTCTGATGTGCTCCATCAATTTAGTTAATCCTTCGTAACATACCTTTATTCCATCCATGGAAAATATCCCCAAACCATGTAATGACGATGGAACAATCCGGTATATCCTTTCGTTTACACAAAAATCAGTGTTTATTTCAGGAAGATCCTTGGGTACCCATTGTCTCACTATATGTTTGTACCTCAAGGGCACCTCGATGTCGTCTATGCTCTCATGATCATAAGAACATGATCCCCCTTTCCAAAGAAAAAAATCCATGCGTTTATGGAATTTTCTTCTCATATTCTCACCTCTAGTTGAATTCCAATGCTTACGATGAAGCAAAGATTTGGTGCACTTAAGTTTCCTTTAAGACTAATTTGTATAGAATTTAAAACTCCCTCTAATTCCTTCTAGAGAATACCTTAACTAGTGAGAACGATCCTTGGTTTCTAAAGATCTACTTATACTACTTATGGAAATATTATGAGAATATTTAATTAAAGGAAGAAAAGTTACATTATTAACCCTTACTCTAATGAAATGAGAGCCTAGGTCAGTACTTAAAAGAAGGACTTCCTTCTAATATGTATATATCATAAGATTGTAATCTAGTTATGCTCGAGACTTCTATTTAAAAGACAAAGTATTGAAATAGTTATATTGGTATCCTTGTTACAATCATTTATACTCATGCAACACCAAGTAGCTGGTGAGATGTACCCCTTTTCTTTCCTCTCTATTTAACTTGAGAAATATTGATTTAATAATGAGTATGAATTTAAGGATTGGTTAAGTATTCTTGCTAATATTCTCACATCTTTACCATAGTTGTTAAGTTGAATTCCACACACCACTTTAGTAAGTCTTTTTTATTTCGATGAGGCCATCTAGTGTATTGTTAAGATAAATCTATTACTATTTTTATGATATAGCGATTCACTACGATATGATAAGGAATATTGAATCTTGTGTTCCTATGATGAATAAGAGGAAGTTTCTAAAGGGAAGGATGGATGAGTACATTGACTTGTAATGGATTGATTATATAATGTTGTTATATTGTATCATGGATGATTTTACTTCTGCGTTATGATCTTGTTACAATCGATGATAAAAAATTTAGAGGACTATGTAATAGTTTGCAGAATGAATAAATTGAAATTGAGCATATTTTTAATGTAAAGGTCCTTGGGAAATTATCATTACATTACGGTTATGTATCTCACTGATTATATTGAATCTTGACCTTAACAATTATGACCTTGGCAATTTTTGTTGATGATTAGAATACATCTCTATATGTTACCATGGTTAGACTTATGCTCTTGTGGTGTTATTATCTCATGTTCATTTCCTTACATGACCATGCTCTCAATTATTGCTTGAAGTTGAATGAGTAAGGCAGATTATCTTGCACGTCCACGAATAATAGATGCTTGTGATACTTGTTTACGATGTTACGCCACTAAGTTAAAAGTTTTAGAATAGCCTAGACTGATGCAACATTATTTTTTAGATGTTATTATTAACAAGATTCATTACGTGTGATTTCAAGATTTAAATTAAGAACCAATGTTGATACATGATTGATTACGAATTGTTTACTCTTACACCATGAAGATAAAGCGGGCATATGATTGATTGAGTAATTTGATCCTCTTGTGCCATTAAAATATTGTTAATGTATGATTGATTTAACAACCATTACAATTGCACCATTAAATTGTTGATGCATAATGGATTTAATAACTAGATTACTACTTCGCTAGTTAATATCGTTGATGCATTGTTGATTTAGAACTAGATTACTTTTGCACCATAAATTGTTGTTGATGTATAACTGACATCTATACTGGAGTTTTGAGTTGTGATTGATTAAGGGAATTAGACACCTCCTTGTTCCTCAAAACAATCGCCAGCCCTTAGACCTTAAGTGGTCAAAATCAATTGGATGAATCATGGGCTTGAGTGTTGCTTGTTTCCTGGAGGTCCTAACCATGCAAGATAGGTTGGGCGAGTAGTTATTTTGATATTTGGTTTCTGGTTGATCATTATTTATATTTTTCTTTGGATGACTACGATGTGTTGAATTGTGTCACTATTTATGTTTATGCGTTGAACATGTATCGTTGTTATTTATGACTAATGTGTTGTCTTTGTGTCGTCATTTATTTTGATGACATGTCATTTGTAATGCTTTTAATTATGATGTCGTTTGATTGTGTGTTGCTATGAATTATGTGTTGACGTTAATTATATAATGATTTTAAAAAAATACATATTGTACTTTGTTATTCCTAGTCGTAACAGAGGGGGCGTTAGAGGATTACTTGCACGCAAGTGTCCTCAAAGAATAAGTCAATAGCATGTGCTCGCAAGAGCGGGATGTTACAGATAAATAAATGCAAATTCGAATTTCCAAGCCTACTGGATGGATTTAGTGTGTATTGTAGTGTGGGGTTCACATATGTATTAGTTAAAAAGTTTATGTATAATTTTATATATTATTAAAAACAATTTTTTGATTAATTATATTTTAAATGTAATTTTGAAAGAAATGTATATATTTTTAATGTAACAATTTGGTGTGTATTCTAAATTTTAATTAGATGGGTTTGGGTTTAGATATGTATTCTCTGTAAATTTGAGGTATAATTTTATATATATTAAAAAAAAAATTATTAATATTTTTAAATGTAATTTTCAAAATTTGAAGTATAATTTTATATATATTAAAAAAAAATATTAACATTTTTAAATGTAATTTTCAAAGATATGTATATTTTTTAATTGTAATGATATAGTTTTTATTATAAATTTTAATTAAAGTATAATTATGGGTTGGGGTTTACATATGCATTGTTT
>ML807771.1:178414-190044 GCA_009831015.1 Picea engelmannii
TATATACAACCAAAAAAATGTACAAAGACAAGTGTCATCCACCTGTGTCGCCATAAAGGGAAACCAACACAAGTGGTCTACCAATGTTCAAGCCTTGATATGTTCGCCTGTGCTTTCTCACCCAAATTACAATTGGCATAAAAATCGCAGTGAAACTGCATGAGGCAAAAGACTGACTGGATATCATCGCTTTCGTCTCAGACAAGACATAAGTTGAGATATCATGGAAGAGACTATGAAAATATAGTAGAAAAAAGAAAACAAGACTGTTGTAGCTCGCTAGACCAACAAGGTTGCAACTAGTATTGAAAAAAAAATTGAACCTGGTAACTTTAATCTGCGGCTGTGCCAGGTTGACCATGGATGTTGTAAGCTGGGACAAATCGTTGGTTGCATGTCGGGCACTTTGCATGCGCCAGTGCATCCGAGAGCTCCTCGAAAAGGATGTCCATCCTTTGGCTGAGAATTCACTGAGAGTGCTCCTGGTCTGCCTGCCTCTGTCTAATTTTGGAGAGTATGTTGAGGTGCTCCTCCATGAGATGATTGTCGAAGTGTTGAGCCTAGTCATCTACCTCTTTTTCCTCTGCGATGTCATCTTCTGGAGTTGTGGCTAAGGGAGGGATCTCCTCCTCTACTTTGAAACTGTCATCCCCATAATATGGATCACCCGGTTTAATAATGGGAGGAGCTAGGAGGTTGGTGGGAAGTGTTGCGCGCGCCAAAGGTGGTACCTCCTCTTTGACTTTGCAAAGTAGCTGGAGGGTCGGGGGGTAATGGGAAATGGAGACTTCCCCTTCCAATTTTACCGGAGAGGTTCCATGGGGGAGAGCCAAGGTTAGTCTCTTGGTGGAGTGTCTTGGGCTAGCGAAATGGGAAGTGAGCGCCCTTTGTGAGGGGGTGAGCCTGGTTTTTTTTAGAGAGGTTACTGTGATTGCGGGCACCTCTCTTTGATTTACCACTCTCCCAAGGAATGTTGGAGGGGAGGTGATGGTGGCAGATGGGAGAGATGGAGGCGAGGGGGTGGTGCAGCGGGTGAGGGAGGGAGACTAAAAGGCCTTGGACAAGGAAGGAGCTAAGCTAATCAGGGGGAACACTGCAACACGAAGAAGCCTGAAAATTGCAGTGGGAGCCGAGGAGCTTAACCAGGAAGGTGCACCAGATGGGAAGAAAAAATGAGAAGGGCTTCGAAGTTAAGAGTTATTTTCCTCTCTGAATGACATTGAAGGGTGAAGTGACCCCTGCCATCTCCATTGATGTGTGAGGAGACCTCTGCATCTGCCTGCTGCGTCGTGTCTGGTTGGTTCGCTCGCTTGAGTGCTTGTCCAGGCACATTACCATAAAGGTTCTCATGGTGTGAGCCATGTAGGAGTGAATGCTTGGGGACTGGTGGCCGGGGTTAATAACTCCCCCGACTGCCCTGTGCCAGCTGTGCGCACACTTTCTCCAAGTGGAACCCCATCCGGGTTATAATTTTATATATTATTAAAACCATTTTTTTTATTGTTTGTAAAGTTTATATATAATTGTATATATTATTAAAAACAATTTTTTAATTAATATTAAAAGAGAGATATATATATTTTTTAAATGTAAGTTTTAAATATTTGAAAAAATTGAATTGGAGAATATCCATTTAAATTTGAAGAATTAATGAAGTGCATTGAGGTTTCATGAATAATAAGTATTTAAAATTAAATGGTGGGAAAATTGGTGTTTTTAATAAAATTATACAACAATGTTCCATAACTAATATATATCAACAATTCAAAGAACTTAAATTGATATCTATACTTTACTTTCCCATGGTAAAACTAGTTTTTTGATATAATGATGTAATCATACTCAATGAGCAATGTGCGTGCATGAGACACTTAACAATTAAAAAGAGAAATAAATTTTTTTTTAACTCTAGTAGTAATAGTAATAATCTATTTTTAAGGTCACAACCAAGCCAAACACCAAATTGGTGTATGAGACCACCTTGTTAGTGGGACAAAGGATTCCCTTAGTTGAAGTTTACGGAGTTGTACATACTTTACCCCCTCTGAATTTGAGCATGTGACCTCTTAGGAGGAAACACATGTTCTTAACCATTAGGCCCACTCAAACTGTATGAGCATATCGATGCTTTACAAAGAGGTAAATGTTTAACTTTGGTATGCGCACAGCAATGCTTCACTTTGATTTAAGCATATTGATTCCTCATAATATAATGTTGTATGTGTTGTATAGATGATGCATTTTGATACATGTGCACTACATGCATACGATGAAAATTATGTTCTTATTGGTGTC
Source organism: Picea engelmannii (assembly GCA_009831015.1). Taxonomy (NCBI): domain Eukaryota; kingdom Viridiplantae; phylum Streptophyta; class Pinopsida; order Pinales; family Pinaceae; genus Picea; species Picea engelmannii. Next base: position 180,710 of record ML807771.1, read on the forward strand.
TTTGTTGCACTTTTTTGTATTTTTTTTAAGGAAAATTTACCTTTTCTTGGACATTAATGTTATGTAAAATAGTTTAAGAGGGTTGTATCATATATTTAATTTCGATTATTTTTTTATATATATAATTGATTGGTTATAAATTAAAAAATTGGTCTGAAATAGTTTTAATATTTTTTAATAAATATTTTTTGATAATTAAATAATTTCTAAAAAAATTTAAATCATTTGTTTATATTATATATAATAAATTGTTATATAAAAGTATTCTTAAATATCTCATGCTACTCTTTATCAATTCTCAATATTTATGGACCTTACAGTGGAAGGTAGGCAAGCTAAGACCTTTAATTTTTTTCTATTATAAAACGAAAGATTACTTGGAGGAGTACCTGGCCATTGGATTTGGCCAAGGACATATCTGAGCCATTGGATCAAGCATAGACCAGGAGGTGAAGCATTGTGTAGAATATCATATCGCAACCGTTAGATCTACGCTCAAGTGAATGTGAGCCATAGATCTCATGGAAGTTCGAAGGTTCGACACTCCAGGAGAAACACGTCCTTGTGTTATCAAGTGGAAAATCTCCCAAAGTCCCGTACTCGGAAGAAGATCCTGGTCATTTGTCATTGAGGACATGTGTCAGTGGAATATCAAGTGTCTGGAAGTTCGGCGATCCAAGAGATCATTGTTGAAAAGTGTTTTGGTGTAAAAAGGCCCGAAGCCTCAAAGCACGGAGTCAATCCCAATTGTCCATTGAATGGAGAGCGCCAACTGGGGATCTTCGTCCTTCGCCCACTCAGAAGTTTTACATTCGAGAGTTTTATAGTGTTATGTTTGGAATTTTGCTGAAGCCCGAAGTTTCGAAGTTTCGAAGCTCCAGATATTGTATGTTAAAAAATTCGTCGTTCAGGTGTTTGAAAGTGTGCTAGTGTGAAATCCTCCAAAGCCCAGAGTCCCGAAGTCCCAGAGCGTTGGAGTGATGTGGCATGCTGAAGTCACCTAGGGTGATGTGGACCCACTTTATGCATGCCACATGGCATCCTAATTCATGTTTTTCAAAGACCTTTTGTTCCAATTGGTAATTGACATGTGCCACCCATTGACGGGGCCACGTGTCATCTCCATATTTTTTCCACATAGCACCCCCTGGTGCGTAGTTGCTAATGATACCCTGGAATTTTAGAAATTTGGCATTCAGAGGAAATTTTGGGTTTTGTTGAAAAATCCTCTGATGCCCGAAGCTCCAAACCACTAGAGTCCTAAAGCTCCGAAGAAGCATCTGTTCAAAAGTTCGCCAATTCAGCGTTCAAAGGAAATGTGGTATGGTGTAGGTAGAACCTCCGAAGCCCAAATATCTGAAGCACTAGTGCCCTGAAACGCCAAAGAAGCATCTGTTTGGAAGTTCTCCAATTCAGCATTCGAGGAAATTAGGATGTGTTGAAAAATAAACCTTTAAAGCCAGAAGTTCCAGATCCCCAAACTCCCGAAGCTCTATATAAGCAAGTTTCAGCTAAGTGTTGAGTCATAGCCCATGGTCATATAAGATTTTGGCCAAAATAAAAGGGTGCTAGTGCCTGAATTTTTTTTTATTTTAAATATAGAAAGGGGCTTTGAGAAGGATCCCATAGGTTTCTTATTTGTATAGACCTGCATTGGAGAGAAATTACAAGATCCTGTGAACTTTAAGAGAGGATTCAACACAAGATCCAAGAGCTAATTCGTATTTTGAAGAAGATCACATGTACAAGGATTAATCTCACAGAAAGGACAATCTTCAAATGATCATAAATTTATGCTCAAAACTCATAATTGAGCATGGAAGAAGGCGTTCGAAAGATATTGGATAGTAGAATATAATTATTCACTCAGAAAATTGATCTGGATAGTTAACTTTCAATCAAATCAGAAGAAATAATTATGATGCATTATTGAACTCATAATGGTTGAGATATGGGGGAAAAGACCAAGACAAACACCTATTAAATGTTGGGGTTGTGGGGGAGATCATATGTTTAGATATTTTCCTCACAAGGGTGAAAAAGTGAGGACTGTTCATAGTGTATAGTAAGCTGAAACAATGGAGGACATGGGCATAAGTGTACCTAGGATCTATGCAGCCCTGGAAAACAAGCAAGCTGAGTTTCAGTCACATATGATGAAAGTGGAAGGTAAGCTCAACAACCAAACCATTTTTATTTTAATTGATTCAAGGGATAGTCAAATTTATATATATCCTAAGATGGCGAAAAGATGGAAATTTCCAAGAAACAAGCATGGAAAAATCTTGGTTGGTGCAGCTGGCTACATGAGCTAAAAGAAAAATTAATTAGATGGTTATGGCATGCTCGATGGACATGAATGGACTGAGCATCAAGGTAGACTTGAACATCCTATATTTAGGTTCCTATGACTAGATAATTGGTATGCATTGCTTGGACCAACACCATGCTATCCTAGACTATCATAATAAGGCACTTACTTGCCTGGATGAAGAAGTGAACACTAGTGCATTTGGGTCAAATTCCGACGGTGCGTTCAACGCAATTTCCACTTTATATTGTCGGGAGAACGACAAACATTAGACCCCCTCAAACATCGTTTCACAAGACGTCACCTTTTTGACGAGATATATTTCGTCTTGATTACAATGTTTCATGTGGACATGTGTCATCCTGAATTCGATTGTTCAACCCCCATATAGACTTCGTAAGACCGACGTCTAGGGAATGGAAAGACCAACATCTTGGATGTGGCAAGAGAGATGTCTTGAAGGTGGCAAGAGTGACATTTTAAAGGTGGCAAGACCAAGTTCTGAAGGTGGCAAAAGAGACGTTCTGGAGGTGGCAAGAGAGACGATTTGGTGGTGGCAAGAGAGATGTCTTGAAGGTGGAAAGAGCGACATTTTGGAGGTGGAAAGACCGATGTCATTGAGGTGGCAAGAACGATGGGAAGAGGTATCATCTCCAATGTGGTTGCTATGGGAACGACACTCTTGGATGTGGCAAGAGCGACATCTTGGAGGTGGCAAGAGCGACGGTAAGAGGTACCATCTCCGACGTGGTTGCTATGGGAGAGAAACTCTTGGAGGTGGCAAGAGAGACGTCTGGGATGTGGCAAGAGCTACGTGAAGAGGTATCAACTCCGAGGTGTTTTCTATGGGAGCGACAATCCAAGAAGTCACAATAACGACTATGTTGTAGGTATTTTAAAAAAAAATACAATATCAATATCAAGACCTATGAAGCAAACAAACAACTCCATGCAAGGAACTAGTGACAGACTAGAGGGTCTGAAGATGTTTAATTGTTGATTTCTGCCTGGAGTAATTCTTCCTATAATTCTGAGTTCCTTCTAAGACAAACTATCGTTGATGAGAATGATTTTTTTTTTCCAAGGAAAAAAGTCGTAATTTTATTTAAAAAGATATAAAATTACATCTGTAGATATATGCTTGTTATAAGGATATCCAAGATATATATTTTTTGTATATTGTCTCTTACATTTATGTGTTTCTCCATTACAAATAAAACCGAACTGTGAGTGGGTAGCCAACCCTAATCTGTCCAGATATACAAAAATAGTGAGTTTCAAAAAATAATATTTTTGATTATACACATTGTGTTCCTGGTTAAAGTGTCCAAAAGTATCTATCAGATGTGAATCTTCATGGTTGTTCTTCCTGGAAAGGCCTATGATAATCAAAATTGTCATCCTCCATGTGTTCTTTGATATGCCACCTCCCAAAATCTAGCTGTGATGCTTCTTTGGATAGTTGATCAGCCATATAGTTCCTTTCCCTGTAAATGTGAGAGAGAGAGAAAGCGTCAAAAGTAGCAATGGTCCTCATTACTTCTGTCAGGTAAGGTATGATTCTATTTATGCGAAAAAATTGTCCTTGACTTTCTCACTTGATGATGATCAAAGAGTCCCCGAAGACTTGAAGCGTGGATACACCCTTTTCTGCTGCAAAAAGGAGTAGTAGTTTTAAGGCTTGTATCTCAGCATAGTTATTTGTGCCGAGCCCCAGCCCGGATCTGAGGTGGAAAAAATTATGTTTTGTTAGATATAGGCAACCTCCCCCCCCACAGTGAAGTTGGTCACCCGAGGCCATGCCATCAAAAAAATCCCAAGGTCTCTCTTTATCGATATGTTCCTCCTGGGGAGCTCAACTAGTGTCATGTCCTGTGGATTTTCCTAAATTTAGATGATCTAAAATGCTTAAGGAAATTGTGGCCACCCTTAGTGAAGACTGTGGGACGTCCCAAAAAATTGTGGTTTTTCGGGTGATCCAGATTCCCCAAGCTGCTAGTATTGGCAGAGCTTTTAAGTGTTTTGGGGTTGTCATTTTTATCCAATCCTTTAAAGATGCTTCAAAGGTGGGTCCTTGCCAACTGCCAACATTAGGATTTAAGGTGGAGGCTTCCATCCAGACTGATATGGAGAAGGGGCAGTGCATAAATAAATGGTATACCATTTCTTCCTGCAATCGGTAGACAGAGCACCAACTCGGCCTGTGGAATTGTTTCTTCTGTAGGGTATCCTAGGTGGTAACTTTGTTTTCTAGAATGGACCATACCAATAGTTTACCTTGAGCTAGGATTTTTAGCTTCCACAGTCTCTTCCACCACCATTTCTCTTCTTGTTGTGTCGGTGCTATGTTGAGTTGAACATAGCCTTCTTTGGGAGTATATGTGCCTCCCAAGTCCCCATCCCAAATGATTTCATCCTATCCTTCCAATAAGTGTATGTTTGCCTTCCTTAGGGAAAGGATATATCGGTTCTAAATTATAGTTTGAGGTTCATTGAGTTCCAAAATTCTCTTTGATTTCCAACCTTGTTGCCACAAAGTTGTATGGAGGGGGTCGACTACTTGTGCCAGGTGGAAATATCCCCCCCTTTCAAATGTTGTGCAAAGGTTGTCTGGGAGAAGGTGTTCCCTCAAACAGCCTACCCAAGGGTCTCGTCCGATTCTGAGTGAGTTTCAAGAGCCTACTTGCCAGGCGAGTGAGATCCCAACCACATCAAAGGCCTGTTGAACTGCCTTCCACATTACTAAGATCCCTGTTGTTCTAGATCCATGGCTCCTGATCCATTCTAGAATAGAGAGTGGTGCCACATACTTTTGTTGAGTCACTTTGTCCACAGACTTGTTGTCGATATTAGTCGCCAAATTGATTTGGCTGCCAAGAATTTTGAGAAGAGAAAAAAAAAATTAATCCCCAGCCACCCAAGGCCTTGGGTTTCACAATTCTCTCCCAGCGTACCCAGGGAAACACTATGTTTTCAGATTTCCCCCTCCACAGATATGAGGACATTATTCTTGATTTTTCAAGTATTCCTTTTGGGATCCATGAGAGGGACATCCAATATACTGGGATTGCTTCCAAAACCATCTTTATTAATACCAGTCTTCCTGCCCTTGATAACCATTTATTGCTCCAAACTTTTAGTCATTTTTCCAGCTTTGCCAGAAGCCACGTCAAGTCATTCTTCCTATAATAGTTTGGCTTTAAGTGGAAACCAAGGTATTTGAGGCCTTCTTCCAGAGTGTGTTTTTGGAAGGGGAGAAGATCTAAATAATGTCGTATGTCCTCATCCTCAATCCGAGAGAAGAGTATATTTGAATTATGAGCGTTAATGATCATACTCGTTGATAATTTGAAGAGTGTGAGCCCCTCCATTAATATGTCAGCATCCCTCTTCGAGCCATCACAAAATATTAGTATGACATCCACAAAGAGTAGATGGGTAATGGCCAACCCATTTGAGATTTTGATACCAGAGAAACATTCTCCCACCTTTTCCTCAGTAAAAAAATGGTTTATGCTTTCTGCTATAAGTAGAAAGAGTAGGGGAGATAGCAGGCAACCTTGTCGAATTCCCCTCTCTGCTTGAAAAAAGTCTATGGCTGAACCATTGAGTAAAATGGAAAAGGAGACCAAGTTTAAGCATGCCATTATCCAGTTGAAAAAATATAGTCTAAGGCTCAGATGTATCAGAAGCATTCTAATGTATAACCAGTTCACCCTATCGAAGGATTTGGATAGATCTAGTTTTATCACTACTTCTCTCATCTTCTTTAGTTTGATGTTGTGTAGACCTTCTTGTGCTACTCTGATCGCCTCATGAATTTGTCTTCCTTCAAGAAAGTCGAATTATTCCCCCGAGAACTGTTTTGAGAAGATTACTTTCAGTCTTCTACTGATAACCTTGGAGATAATCTTGTACAAACAATTGCAAAGGGAGATAGGCCGAAAATATTCGAAGGAGGTCGGGTTGTCTATATTAGGTATCAGTGCTATGAAATTATCATCAATATGATTGTGTATATGACCCTTTACCCTTGATTCTTCAATTACCCACAATAGGTCAGGTCCCAAAACGTCAAAGCATCCCAAGTAGAATTCCATTGGCCACCCATATGGGCAAGGGCTCTTCCCTTTTTGGAAAGTGTGTAGGACTTCTATCAGCTCTTTTTTAGTAACCAGGCTCATTAAGTGTCCAACTACATCCTCTTCAAAAAATATGGGGAAAAACTGGGCAACTTTTATAATTTCTGCAATAGAGGACTCCTCCTGGGCTTTGTAAAGTGTCCTAAAATGATTAATGCCCAAGTTGGCTAATTCATTGTACTTTGTTATTTCCTCCCCCCTCTGATTTCATAGGCTCCAAATGGTGTTGACCATCTTGCGGCCTTTGGAAAAGGCCTGAAAGTATTTTGTGTTTTCATCTCCGTAGGTTAAACACAGGGCCCAGCTCTTTAGCCTCCATTGTGCTTCTCTTTCTTCCAGGATGACCCTGCGGCATTTCTCCAAGCCATATAGGAGGTATTTTGTTTCCTGGCTATGATATCCCCGACCAGTCCCATATTGTAGTTCTATTAGTTTCAATTCAATATCCCACATATTTTGTTCATCCTTTTGTTATTTTATTTTGGCCCACTTATTAGTTGCTTGTTTGAGGCCTTTTAGGTTTTCAATAAAATGCACGGCTATTGGGTTCTAGGAGTGTTCTGGTATTTTCACCCATAATTCCTTTACTAGTTCCAGAAAGGTTGGATCTGTTAGCCATCCCTCGAATAATTTGAAGGGGCTAGTCGGCCTTCTAGAGGAGGTCCCAAATTCAAACAATATCGGATGATGGTCTGATTCTCCCCCAGAAGTTACCCATTGTCGAACTAGAGTGGCCAAACCCCTCGAGTGTCCTCGAGTATCTACCACTGTGAACATCCAACCCAGGAGTAAGGATTCCAAGATCTTAACCACTGTTATGTTGTCCCCTAGATTTTCCTATAGTAGAATGACATCTGGAGAGCACTGTTCAACCAATCTTCATACGGACAATTTTTTATTGGGGTTCGCCAACTCCTGACAGTTGAAGGAGAGGATTTTCATGAGGTAACTCCATCCTGGCGTGGATTTGCTCTAAGTTCCCATTCAATCGAAGATTGTCTGCCTGAAGCCAGATCAATTCTAGACCCGATCTTCTGCCAGATATAAATGTGATTTACGGCCCCTACCTTTGCCCACCGATTGTGTCTAAGGTAGTGACCCCAGTCCCCTTCCCGAGGTCATGGGAGAACCACTCTCTAAGGGATCCTCTTTGATCAACGATCTGCTCCTAAGGTGGTAACATATTCTGTTATCTTCAGAAGAGGAGTCAATAGAGGCCAAGGGAGTGTCGAGGGTAAAAGGGGGATTGGTAGGAAGCAAAGTTTCCAGGGAGGTAGGGGAGGGGATGATAGTTGTAGAGGGAGGGGTGTTTATACCTGGTGTATAAGGTAGTTTAGTGGAGGTCAAGAGCCCAGACAGCGAAGTAGATTCTAACTCCCCTAAGTTTAAGGAGGTTGTGACCAACAAAGGTGTGGATATCGATGAGGAGGAGGAGAAGGAGCAGTGTAGGGAGGCTAGACTGACACAGGATAGAGACTTCCCACCCAAAGTAAAAGAAGAAGACTCAGAAAAAACAAGTGGGATGAAAGACTCCAAAATAGTATGAGAATTATCTAAGATTGACATACCCATTAATTCATATTCTCGTCAGAGGAGATGATACAGGGAAGGTGAGGAGAGAGGATCAACAATCAGAGGCACTTCCTGCTCCGAACCCTGATGGCACCCTCTATCTGAACCTTGACCCGCCGATCGATTATCTCCAGTGTTCTACAGAACCTATCTTTTGAAGTCCCCTACGCCCTGTTGTGGTTCCACTTCCTGTCCCTCTTGTCATTCGGTCTTTTCCCTTGAAGTATATTGGAAAGTTTCCCACACTATGCCCATAGACATGGCATCTATGACACCTAGATGGGATTCCCTCATAGTCCAAGGTTTGTACAAAATCCCTAGTGACCGATTCTATGAGAAGCTCCTGATATAAAACCTTTCGCGGATTGATCAGGACTAGTATGCGAGCCACTTTCATAAGACCTGTGACTTCAAAGGAAATATCTACCTCAAGGTAACTACCCAGAAAATTTCCAATTGCCTCAAATCGATGTGTATTCCAATATTGCATCGGGAGGCCTGAGAGTCTAACCCAAATGGGTTCCTCATCGGCCCGCTCATGCTTCGCATCAAAGGTAGGTGTCCAGCGTTTGAGGAGGTTCAGGGTAGCTACGATGCTCCAAACCTTCTTAAGAAACCAATCTACATCAGCCATGGAAGAGAAAACAAAATCGAACCACCCTCTGGTAAGTAGTCTGATATGGGGCATCTTGGAGATCTCTGGTAGCCTGTAGTTATGTACCCATCTTTTGAGATAATCCATGCCCAATTTTTTAAACCCTGCAATATTCCTCATAACTACCCGGGTCATGTATTGTTTATAAACCCTGCAATATTCCTCATTGCTTTTGGGCATGGATTCCTGGAATATTGCAGCTTTTGAGATAATCCATGCCTGGTCGCGGGTCATGTATTGTTTATAAACCCTGCAATATTCCTCATTGCTTTTGGCCTTCCGTCAATGTAGATAGTTTCTCCTTTATTTTGATCATTGGTTTTTAGCTGTATATAATTTGCAGCCAAGCCATATCTTCGCATATTTTTTGTATATTGGACTATTCATATCCAATATTTGTAGATATAATAGGGTCCTATATACTTCATCAATTCAGTTAATCCGTCGTAACAGACATTTATGCCATCCATGGAAAATAGCCCCAAACCATGTAATGACGATGGAGCAATCCGGTATATCCTTTCGTTTACACAAAAATCAGTGTTTATTTCAAGAAGATCCTTGGGTACCCATTGTTTCACTATATGTTTGTACCTCAAGGGCACCTCGATGTCGTCTATTCTCTCATGATCATAAGAACATGATCCCCATTTCC
>ML807772.1:9394-27596 GCA_009831015.1 Picea engelmannii
ACAAAAAACACAGTCATTTCCCCTCTTGCTGGATGGGAGGCCCAACATGTAGTCCATTGAGATGGATTCCCACAACATGTTAGGAGTAGGAAGAGGGGTGTACATGCCCTTCTTCTTAGTGATCGGTTTGGAAATAACATAGGTGGTGCAGGAACTGATATAGTTGTCGACATCCGGTCGAAGCTTTGACTATTATAAATGTTTCTGCAACACTGCCACTATATTTTCGACGCCAAAGGGTCCTGTCACATGACTGTAGTGAGCTTCCCAAATCAACTTCGCATGCTCGCTTGATGGAACGTAGATATGGCCCATAGGACACAACAACCCATCCTAAAGATGGAAATTAGTGACCATTGAATTGGCTCCCAACATTTGGTAGGTGGTGGAGATGTGAGGGTCTATCTCATAGAGGTGGGGTCATCTAAAGGTCTCGTAGCTGCAAGAGTCTAGCACTATGGTGAGTGTCGTGACTCGTGGTCGTCTAAGGAAATAAACAACTTAGTTGGTACTTCCTGTTTTATACTTGATGTTGAGGTGGGCCTATTGTAATTATGTGGACTACTTATGATGGCGATCATTCTGCAATTTTCCTTTGGTCTGCATAAATTGTAGTGGTTAGTGATCAATGTGGACAACTATCTCCTTCCCAAGAATGTAATGTCTCCACTGGCAGAAGGCTTGCACAATGGAGTACATTTGTTTGTTGTAAGGTACTTACAGATATCATTGGATAGTGTCTCACTATGATATGCCACTGGGTGGTTGTGTTGGGTGAGAAAAACTCCCACATCATAGTCGAAAGCATCTATCTCGATCTCAAAGGGATGTTTTAGGTATGGTAATGAAAGTACTGGAAATGATCATAAAAACTTATTCAAGTCATTGAAGGCTTGTTGTTGGTACATTCCCCACACAAAGTTTTCCTTACAGCCACCTTTGGTTACTTGGCTGAGGGCCCATGTGATATGAGAGAATCCCAACATGAACCTCTGATAGAAATTGGTGAGGCCCAAGAAGATCTAAAGATTAGTGAGTGTGGTTGGGGCTGGCCTGTCATGGATGACATGGATCATATTTGGATCCACATGCACACAATGTAGATAAATTATGTATCCTAATTAATGGACCATATCCATGTCGAAGGAGCATTTTTCCAAGTTTGCATATAGTTTGTGTTGTCACAGGGTGTGCACAACCTGTTGAATATGGTGCAAGTGTTCTGCCCAATTCCTGTTGTAGATGAGGATGTCATCCATATACACCACTACAAAAATATTGGTGAAAGGTCATAGGATATCGTCCATCATCCTCATAAAATTTGTTGGAGCATTTGTCAAACCAAAGGGAATGACCAACCATTCAAAAAGACCTTCTTTTGACTTGAAGGTGATCTTCCATATATACGTATGTTCTATTGGGACCTGGTGGTAGCCATACTTCAGATCGATCTTACTGAAGTATTTGTCCCCCATGAGTTGATCAAAGAGGTTGTTGATTTAGGGAATCGGGTACCGGTCTAAGACAGTTATTTTATTCAGGGCCTAATAATCAATGCAAAGTCGCTAGGTCCCATCTTTCTTATACACCATCATGACTGGGCTTCCACAAGGCGATGAGTTGGGACGTATGTGCCCCTTGTGGAGAATTTCTTGGATCTACCTCTTGATATCCTTGTTTTATAATAGACAACAATGATAGACAAGACCATTAGGTAGCGGTGTGCCTAGGGTCAGATAAATGGGATGCTCGACCTAAAACTGCAGAGGTACCCTAGTAGGAGAGGAGAAGATATCTGAGTATTTTTCCAAGAACTTATCCACTTTCTTCTATTGTGTGGAGAGATCGGTCACATAGGCCCTAGAAGTGGATGTGATCTTTTGCTCACTCTCAGAGTGAATCAAGAAGAAGACAAATTTCCTAGTCTAAGAGATGACATTCCTACATTGCTTGAAAGAGATCAAGGAAATAGAACTAGGAGCGACTACCTCAGGTATCTATAAAATTTCCTTTTCAAAGTAATAATAACACTACGAGGCCTACACTCATATACAACATGATGTTTCCATAAATAAGGTTTGACCAAAAGAACATTACAAAATTCAAGAGGAGAAACATCACACAATCCCTCATCTTTGAAGGACTTGATGTCCTAGGACAGTTGACACCGTTGGATGATGCGGAGATCGCTTTATTGGCAAATCCATCCAATGGTGTAGGGTTATTGGTGTGGCATTGTCGGTAGGGCTAGCCACTTGAAGAACTCTACTGGGATGAGGTTCTTTTGGCTACTGCTATCAATTATCAAGTGTAATGGGGTTCCTTTTACCCACATCTATGAATGGAAGAGGCTCTCGCCTTCTTCTAGATCATCTAGTTCACCAGGCTAGAGCTTGGTAGTAGCAACAATCGCACTGGGTTCCGCGTCATTGATCTATCTTCAACTTTTTGTTTCTGACTTAGATTCAGAACTCATATCTGATTTAGAGTCTTTCACTTCGGTCACCAGTGACTACTTTGAGTGACAATCAACAGTGTTATGCCAAGGCATTTTATGGAAGTTGTGTCACTTCTCTGTATATTTATTTGTATTTTCGATGTCCTTATTTTCTTGTGGCTTGGACTAGTTGTCCTAATACTATCCATATTTTCTCTTTCCTTTCTTCTATGGATTGGGGCTGCCCTTTCCTATCTTTTGTTGTGAGCAGTTTCCAGGCCCAAATTTCCACATGTTTTCTTTGAGCTTCTGCTCGATTTTGACGACATATCGGTAGGCCACGCCCAAGGATGAGATGTCGAGAAATTTCATTTTGGTCTGGATGTATCTATGGAGATCACCATGATACTTGAGCACCAGATGTCACTCAAAAGATTTGATACCTAACTTGGTGTGCAAGGTATGGAAGATATTTGTAAACTTTGTCATTGCTTGATCTCTTTCTTGTTGCAGTGTGGTCCATTTGGTATACAGGTCATCATAACTTCCAACATGGTAGTATTGTTCCTTAATAGCATCCCTAAAGGATTCCTAGGTGGCCGTGACTATAAATAATGAGGGTTCCTCTATTTCCTTTTACCCAGAGAGAGTTTCCCACCAATATTTGACATGGGGAACGACTTTGAGGAGCACAAAAGTAATCTTTTCTCTATTCGAAAAGTTATGGATAGAAAAATACCCTTCTAGTAGATTCAACCACTTGTCTACAACATATGTGTCTACCTGACGTTAAAATATAGGAATATCAAAGTTGATTTGTACCTTGAAGGGGGTAGCGCCTCCACTCGAGGAAGATGTGTCGCCTATTAGTAGAGTCTAAAGGTTTTTCTTGAAAATATCCATCATCTCATTCCTCTGTTGCATGAGGGATTACTCAAGAAACATTTTGAAAGGATCTCATGTCCCATCATATTTCTTTTCTCTGGCTATGCGATAGCTTTTTTCCTCAAGAGAAACAAGTTCGAGACCTAATTCTTTGTACCCTGACCGCATTGGGGACATGCATTAAGACGACAAGTAGCAAACTGCTCTGATACCACTGATCCATATTTTATGAGAAGAACAAAATGAATAAAGATTATTAAAATATTCTTAACATAGAATAAAAAATATACAGTAAAAGTGGTTTTCTAGTCAATAAGGAAATAAGATGAAATTGTAAACTGTAGTGGAAAACAAGCTTCTTGGAATGGTGGGGGCTTATTTCTGAGAAGATATGTGATGACTGCGCTCATTCACAAGAATATTATTACAATGAGGCTCTGAAGGTGGCCTTTTTATAATAAACAGGAATGTCAAAAACCCTAGACATCCAAAAACCTAACCCTATGAGATGAAGCGCCAAAATTCTTGTGGGCCCCATTCGGGTAAGTTAATACATCAATTTCTCAGGGTCGTAACTTTTGCATATGATCTTTGTTTTAGGTGCATGATATCCCATTGGAAAGGTATAACCGAGAAGAATGATTTTCGACTTGCCTAGGTTGCTACCTTAGAAAGTCACCTAGGCCACAAATCCCCAAAAAACGTTGTTTAGGGCCTAAAAATGGCCCTAGAAGTTTGGAACCTGAAAAATTGTCGAAACACTGCCAAAAAACTGCTAAGGTGGGAAACTATGTTTCGAGCTAGTGGAATAGGTCGGTGGCCACCAATATCCACCTGGATCATTTGTCAAGATTTTTCCACTTTCCTCATAGATCTTTGTGCATTCCTTGTCCATCTTCTTGATATTTTCTACCATGGTCATCATTGTTCTCTCTCTTCCTGCTCTTTCCTCTAGTGTCCTTCACAATGTACTGTATGAATGCAATTCTTCAATCCTTGTGTAGAAGCCTTTAATGGCTTCATTGTTTTTTCATGCTCTTCCATTGTGGCCTCTAGTATTATTGGTACTTTGAGGATCTCCTTATATGAGTTTTTCACAACCATTTATATTCATTGTTCCATTTGGTTGACCTCATCCTTTTGTTTTAATTCTTTATCTGCCTTTTCCTTGGCTTCATTCTTCTCCTTTAGCACTCTGTCAACCTTTTCATTAACTTAATTCTTTTCTTGCAACACATTTTTATACTTTTGTTGTGTTTATATATTCTCCTATGTCACCTTTATCAATTATTTGCATGCTAACTCTCTGTGGAGCCTTAACTCTTGCATAATACCTACTTGCAAGCTATGTAGTACTTGTATAGGCATCTATGAAACTATTGTCTTCAGGTGATTTAGTCTTTTCATCTTTTCTTGCAATTTTGGTCTCAAAAACTCAACTGTATTTAAGTCAATCTCCAACACTATATGCCTAGATGCTAACTCTGTCAAGAATGGATTGGTAGTCCTTTCTTCCCCAATCAGGCTCATTGATGGTCTTTCACCTGAGCATTTCTCTAGTGCTATCTACATTGTCTCCAATAGTCTTTTTATTAACATTAACTGACCTCTTGCGAATTCTAGTGTTGCTCATCCTGTTTATGTTTTGCTTCTTCCATGGTCTCCTCTACAACATCTCATACTTGGTAGTCGATTATGTCCATGTCATCATCTATCATATTATAGACAAGTGATACTTTTTGGGAATTCATCCTTTTACACATAATTACAGCTGGACCCTTTCCCTTGTATTTTTGTTTCACCCCAACTCTTAGGACTGTCTATTGTGCATCTTTTGTTGATGGTCCTATCTTCGACATACTCTCCATGCCATTATGTTTCCCATTTCCTTGTCCTTCATCTAGTTCTTCATTGTCCTTGTTTTGTTCTTCTTCTTCATCTGAGTGTTCTATTTTCTCCCTTGTAACTTTCCAATCATCCTCCCATTCATTGGTGATCAAACATACATCATCTATTGTAAATTTGTAGCTAGTTGGCAACCATTGGCGTGCAAGATCCCTTTTGACTTGAATGTACATATGGTGCATCCCTTCTTTAAATTGCATAATATCCTAGTAATTCTCTACCCTATGGGTTGTGATGCATGGTGTGTTTGTTACCATGTGTCTAATGGTATCAAAATAGACATAAAATGTGACATTTATCCATTTTTCTCCTTTTGCTTATTATATGCCACAAGTCTGCATACCGTGTAGTTACATTACCTCTACTGGTTGTTCTCATACATTCGTAATCACTAAGTGCCTTCCATCAAACTAGTGCAATCAAAATGAGAAGCCAGGCATAATGGAATTTTGTTCATTTCTACTAAGCTTCTATGCAATATATTGAAAACCAGTTTACCAAAAATGTGGCCCAATTCATTTGGAACCCTTCTGTACATTTTTTTGTAGTTGCGATTACTACGCTTGACACTTCATCTTTACAAATGTCAGGCGTGTTTGTCTCTAGAATCCAACCTTCCCACCAACCTTCTGTTTGGCTCTAGAATCCATTTCTACAAAGCTAAAATTATCTTGTTCGACTACCATTAGCTTAATCCTTTTTAGTGTTGAACCATAAATGAAACTTTTGGTAGCACCAAGATGTATCAAAATACTAAGGGTCTAGTCAATGACATTACCTGACGTCTCAAGCATAGTCGACTAGTGATCTACCTGGCGGTCATTCACCGTTGCATGAATCTGATGGGCCTTCCCCAAATCTCCCATGGTAGTGTGTTCAGCTGATCCAGATGCTCTAGTCCTCTCCACTGGGAAATCACGTTGGTAATGTGGCTCCCCAAAATTCCAAGACCCTTTCTTCAATATAGTAGTCCTGGTACCTGAAGTAGAAGCTGACGACCCACCTTCCTGGAACCCTAGTCTCTTCTGTTGAACAATCCTAAACTATTGTTGCTACAGTTGGCATTTCTATTGATGTTGTGGTCCTCGGTAAGGAGTTTGATACTGAGGCGTTGATCACCAAGGTGTAGTGAAAGTGGATCCTCTCTATAAGCCATGATATCGTGGCGTATGTCTAGCTGGTGTCTGATGCTCCTGTGCACCAGATGACACCTACCCTACTAGTTTCACTGGAGTCCTGCTCTGAACTCCACTGATAAGATCCTCCTTTGCTATGAGGGCCTTCTGAATGAAATCATGCAAGGTTTGAGGAATCATGATCCTAACATTTGCATGAATGTTGACATTAAGGCCAAACAAGAACCTATTGACCTTAATTGTCTCGATATTTAGGTGTAGAGCTCCATAAAATGGGCCTCGTACTCAGGAATCATATGACTGCTCTATCACAAGGTATTAAACTCATTGAGATGATGCTCAATGAATTCCTTCGATAGTACCTCTCTCGGAACTCTTCCTCGAACAATTCCCATGACACGTCTTCGACCACCATGTTCAATTGTGGTAGGAGAGTCTTCCACCATAGGAGAGCGCTTCCCTTCGATTGAAAGACCGCCATGCGGACCTTCATGTTCAAGGTATAATCGAGAAGTGCAAAGAACATCACCATATTCTCCAACCATGCCTCTCGACAGTTGCGCCATCCAGGGCACCAAATAAATCAGGAAATTTGACCTTCTCAAGTTCGCGATGAATTCTTCCAGTACCGACTGTACTGCACAGTGGACCCTCAAGGGGTGTCAGTGCCCTAGACTCATCTCTATCCAAATGGCTAATCAGTACATCAGACATCTACTGAGAGGACCTGATCAACCCAACCTCATCACCCACCCCTATATGTTCCTGCTCGACAACCTGTTTGTCTCCCTGGGGGTTAAACCCCTCAGGTGTGGATGCTACTGGGGGAATCACACCTTCTCCCCTCGCACCCCTTCGTCTAACCATGATTACCTGCATGAATACAAATCAATTTAATTAGAAACCTTATAATCAAAAATCAAATAAACAAAAGCCATAGTGATCCCAACTCACGGGTTGAACCATCTCTGATACCATATGTAACGACCCTATTCATTATGACTACATGCGATGCAACAATTTTTATTTTTTTTAAAACCAGGATAGAAAAAACGACAACATTTAAACAACACAACTTGATGATGAACACTACGTATGAAGGTCAGGCAATAATAAACAACAAATCATACACTAGCACATTAGGGAACTCGACTAAACATGTGATAATTAATAGACAGATAAAAATGACTAACCACCTGATACAATAAAGACAACGCCTACAAGATAAAGGGAAACATCAACCACCTGACACAACGACTTCGACAACTAGTAACTAGAAACCTCTACGATGAGCAGACCAATGCATTGAGGCATTACATAATCAAGTACCAACATCAATTACAACGAACAACACCCACATCAGGAAGCAAAGACTCCGACTAGGTTATCATTCGCCTCAGGGAACACAATGATCCCTTCATCAGCAATCATGTCATCACCAGGTAATAGGTGTGACAGTAACCAAGGTGGAACATGACACATCTAGACCAATAACCCAAGAAAATTCAACGCGCTAGGAGACCGAGTTAACTGTGAAACCATATGAAGACTAACCCAAGAACCCAATTGACAAGTCAACAATGCACAAGACAAACTAATGACTATAACATTCATACAACACATTAAATTCCTTGTGCAACAATTATATTACAATCATACATCAATCTGTACACATTAAGATAATTATTATCAAAACAATTTTTTCATTGTACCTAAATTCCAATTCTAGATATCCRATAAGTATTTCCTAAGRATGAATTCTCTATCCTTTAAACTGAATGAGATATGAAACARGTCTTTTAAACAATATAAATCATGTCTTTTAAAACATAATTCACTATTTAAAGGAACGCAAATAAAGTTGCTATCTATATGATCTATGCAATAAAATAAATGCTAAATCGATGTCAATAATAAATGGTATCAMAACTCAAATGCTAATCAATCYATGCTATTCAATTTCCATACATTAATTCTACACATASAGTCATTGCCTAGCAATGGAACCATTTTCCAACATTAACTTGTTGTGCAATTACATTTTTAAAAAGAATTGACCTCTACAATTTAATCTCTGTCAGCGATCTCACTGTGTTAATAACATGTACAGATAAACACATGATATAAATCGATATCATTGTGTAATGATATAATCGATGTGTACAAATATGATATCACTGTCCATAAAAATAAATTAAAAATTTTAAGGAATCAACCATATATTCATTGTCCATTAAACATTATAATTCATTGTCTTTGAAGCTAAAACAATTATAATCACTATCTATTAATTACATGATTTTACTCTCTATTAATATATACACTACTTTCTTCTATTTAATGTATGAATCATTGTCTAGTGAATACAAACAGAATATAGAATAGAATCATTGAGATATGCAATAGAGTATAAAATAGAATTGTTATCATAAGGATTTGCTATCAACATAGAAAATCACTACCCATTAATAAATTGCTAGCCATTATTAAATCGCTACCCATTATCATTAAATATTTACTGTTATACCAATTATTAAATCATTGTCTTTAATGCATGATAGAGATGACATACAATATTTTAAAAATCACAGTCAATATAAATAGGTTCGCTTTCCGCAATCCCTCTCATGCATGTGAAAGGTTGTCTATCATATATAACTTGTTGTCTATTAGAGATAAAAACACAACCAATGGTAATCAATACAACGCAATCACACATAGTGCTACACTCGTTGTCACTCAATCTAATAAAAATGCAGGTATATCCACAATGAAATCATTGGTAAACATTTGTGGTTGATCAAAATGCACATGAAGCAATCAATGAAAAGCACTGGTAAAATTCATGGTTGATTAAAATGCAGGTGAAGCAATCATTGAAAACACTGGTAAAATTCGTGGTTGATTAAAATGCAGGCACAACAATCAATGAAAATTGCTTGGTAAATTCATGAAAAAAAAATGGTATAACTCTATAAAACAAACTCTCTGTCAGGTAACATTGTTGGGGTAATTTAGAAATTGATTTATATAAAAGCACTGTTAGATAAATAAAATCGCAGTCACTAAAAGTTACAATCCCAGTCAGTACATATTAAAAACACAGACAATTTATTACATCGCAGTCACTACATGTAAATCACAGTCAAAATACCAAACCAAGCACTGGGATTCATCACTAAAATCCCAGAGATGATACCAAACAAAGTCTTGGGGTTTATTAATAAAATTGCAATGGTTATACCAATCAAGCACTGGATAATCTGCCCAGAAATCATAGAGATAATCAAACAAAAGATGCAAGGATAAATCATTCTGCAATGAAACAATCAAAATGCAAGGATGATCATTCTTAGAAATGCAGGGATAAGTAAGGGAAAGATAGCTGGGCAAAAAAAAATATCCTCCACTCATCATCCATATACAGAAAAGAATGAAATTTCAATTTATAGGTCTTTAAACACCAAAGTGACGACCGTCGATTCAGCTCCTGGTCGACTGGTCAGCCACAAAATAATGACTAAGGGGATAAGGGACAGAAGATAAAAACACAAATTTGTTTGTAATAATCAATAAAACAAACACAAACAAGTCATTTCAATAAGATTTTGGGTTCACCATGGGAAATCAATTTAGAATACAATGAGCAAGGGAATTACAAATACCATAGGAAAAAAGGTGCAAGAAATATCATGGCAATGAAATCTCATGGAATAACATGTGTAAATTAAATTTCATTGCAAGTAACAAATTTAACAACATACATTAGCCAAACAAGTATGGTCTAAAGTTGTTGTCCCGTGAACACTCTTTCTAGCTCCCACTTGCCAACCGATGTGACCTCACCATACCTCCCAACTAACGCTAGGGGTTCTCTTATTCCCCCTGAGCCCCCCGAGCCAAAAAGGGGCCACACACACAATACCAAATAACCACTAGCACACAACACTCCTTGCAAGTTCGATCTACCACTTGTTAGCCGCGGCGGGTATCCCAACTCCCACAAGAGAAGTCTAGTTAAGACAAAAATTCTGTAGCGTAACGTTACACAAAAATATGAGATCCATAATGCTCCTCCTCCATCTTTTTTATAGAGTTTTCAAGTAATTAGCTTCCCAAATTCTCATTAAATTAATTTTTCATTTAATTAATTAGGAAAAACCTCCCCCATATACATGTCGCTCAATCCCCTAGTTGCACTACAAAATTAATTTTATTAATTATTTAATTATTCTTATTTCCCTCACCCACCTAAAAGAATTCTTAAAAATTCTCCTTGGTGTCCCAATATTCCCTTACAAATCTTAAATTACTTACGCCTTACTAAATTCCTAGTCGAGTTCATAATTAGAAAGTTTTAAAGGCAAGATTCCTTACTAAGTTAGACATTCAACTTTTTCCTTACATTTCCCCTTTCTTTAGGTTTCCCCTTTTTCTTTAAGTTTCCCATTTMTTTTAAGTTTCCCTCTTTTTCCTTTTTAACTAAAAATCAATTTACCAAGTGTAGATAAAACAACCATTTACCCTTTTTCTTCTTTAATTATAAATTKTTTTCGCAACTGTAGATGAAACAACCATTTACCCTCTTTTCTTTTTAACTAAAATTACATTAGMAAAAATAGACAAAAACAACCATTTCCCTTTTTAAAATTTTAATCCTCCATTATAATTTTGACTTTAATAAATAAATTTGAATTTCTTACCGTCGTTCTTGTTACATGTTCATTTATTATTATTTTTTGAGAACATGTTSTAATTAGACCTAGGTTGTAATTTCACTAGGTTGGGCGACATTTTTATTAGGGAAAATTGTTTTTAAAATTTACTTGTCACATCATTCATTTTAAGGCCATCTAGGTTTATTCACTCACCAATTAAAATCACGACCTTCCCTTCAGGACGCACTAGGTTCTCCAAGGGTTCCACTTGCCTGCTTCTATTTTCCTTGCGCGGCGTTCCCTTCAGGACACACTACATGCTCCAAGGGTGCCACTCGCCTCTTTCTGTTTTCCTTGTGCGATGTTCCCTTCAGGACGTACTACTTGCTCCAAGGGTTCCACTCGCCTCTTGATTCACTTTGTAGACATAAAAACCCTAGGGTCAATACTCCACCATGTGATCTTGTGGGATACTAAGGGCCTCTAAGGAATAAGGCCCTTGCCTTATTGTGCACCCCTTAGAATCATCTTGAGAGACTGTCACAGTCTGCCCTCACGTCATTGTGGGTCTTCTCAAACTAGGTAATCGTTAACCTACAGTTTGAGCCACGACGAGAGTGCGAGTAGGCTGTAGCATGGTTTCTCCCACACCTCTCCCTCAAAGTCTTTGGTTGTTCTGCATGACCCCTCTACTCCACATGTGATTCTGGTCGACAAGCTATCATCAGTATGCATCATCAATGAATCATGTCACCAATAATAATCAATAATCATAACATCTAATCATATGTACATATGTCATATAAAAAACAATCAAACCCCAATATTCTACTCCCTGACTCGATCCAGAGTCCAAGGAGTTTCATCAATGCCTCTACATCCTCAATGTCCAAAGTCATTCACACTCAGGACAACCCAGTCAATAACACCTATCTATGAAAATACAACCAAAATAACATATCATCATATCTATAATATCTCATAATCATAATCAAACGGACAATAGTATAATAATCCAGATCACTTGTAAGCAAGTGTCCTTAAAGAATAAGTTTTCTTAGTGCGCGCAAGAGCTCGATGTTACATAAAATTTTATGAATTTAAAAAAAAAATACAAAATGTTTGAAATGAATGTGACCTGGCCACGGGGGTCTATCCATGTGGCCAAGTCATGGGCATTCCCACAGCTTGGCAACATGGCTTCCCCCCCGCGGCCTAGTCACAACTAATTTTAATAAGATATTATCTATGCATAGTAAAGCAAGGCATTTGAATCTAATTATTTAACATCGTAGTGAAAGACAGATGATTTAGCTTCTGGCCAACTTCTCAGGCACAAACTAATCACTTAAATGCTTACTCTATTCTTAATATTTGATTTTTAAATTTCTATATCAAATTTAAAAACTTAATATTTGATTGTTAAATGTCTATATCAAATTCAATAAATCCATATTGTTTATAAATTATTTATTAATGTCTATATCAAATTCACATTTTTAAGTAAATCCATATTATTTATAAATTTATTGTTTGTGTGTATAATTTGAACATATAAACATGTAATTTTTAAATTGTCTTCCTATTTTATTTTTAAATTTATTAAAAAAAAATAAAATATATATGTTTTAAAAATATTCCATTGTATGTATGTTTAACAAATATTCCATTACAAATTCTAAGATAGATAGTAATGTACAACAAGGAATTCCAGAGTCAACAATCTATAAAATAATACTTATAACTTATGATACTCTAACATTACATATGTAAAAATGGATTTATAAATTTAATTTATAAAGATTTGAAATTTTTATAAAATAAAAAACGTTTGAAATAAAAACTTCGACACTTTGAAATTTTTATGAAATTTTTATAAAATACAAAATGTTTGAAATGACTATGACTTCGACACGGGGGGTAGCCATGTGAACAAGCCGTGGGTATGTGACCAAGCTGTGGGCATTCCCACGACTTGGCCACAGGGCTGGCCCCCCGCGGCCAAGTCACGACCAATTTTAATAAGAGATTATCTATGTACAGAAAAACAAGGCATTTGAATCTAAATATTTAACACCGGAATGAAAGAAAGTCGATTCGGCTCTTGGTTGACTTCTTAGGCATAGACTAATCACTTAAATGATAACATCTTAGAAAACAAATATCATTAACCCATGTAAATTGGGGTTTTTATTCTTGTAAAATATTTGGAGATCCAAGACAAGTTCTTATTTATCTACTTTTGTCATTAATTCTTAATTATCTTCCATATTTACAAAGAGAGGAAAATATTTTGAAATTCTGATCACTTTTGCAATAGTAGCTCGAGATTCAACTTTAAAAAGAAATTGGAAATACTTTACACCTTCTTCCTTCATATCGGTGAAATTTGTTGGCCATGTTCCATCATCCGCATCTATATTCCATAAAAAATTTGTATTTTTTGTATAATTGGTGTATCTATGAAAAAACATTTTGTTCTCATTTCTCGCATATAACCAGATAACCTTTCTTTTAATCATCCAATATTTATCTTTGTCCAAAATAATTTACCGATTTTTTCCTCAAGTTTCTTTAACTCATATTTCAAAGTCTTCAAAATATATCCAAATCCATCACTATTTTAGTATGTGTCTATATGTTCTTATACTTCCTTTAGATTCTTATCATCATTATATTTTTTCTATAATACCTATTTTACTATAGCTTTCTTTTCCTTTTTTAGTTTCTAATGAAATTGGATAGGAGTTGATTCTATTAAGGAATAATCAAAAGGATTACAAGATCATTTTATCATATTAACAAATTCCTCCTTTTTTCTCCATTATCGATTCATTTTTAATGGTCTAGGTGGTTTCCATTAATCTTGGGCCACCTCCAAGAGCACTAAGTTATGTTAAGATTCCCCCGCATTGGAAAGACATTGAAAATTTATTAGTATCTTATTCAATAAATTTAAATCCTCCCAAACCATAACCAATCCTATGCAAATCCATTAATGAATAAATGTTTTTTCCTATTATTTCAATCTATCTTAGTAGGGCACATATATACTCAAATAAGTGATTTATTTCCCAAGGTCCAAAGAGAACTCAGAAGTCCCTAGGCCTAATAAAAAATATCAATAATTAGAATATGTGAAAGATAAATTCTTCCACCCTATAAGGTTTTCTCCAAGCTCCTTATAGAATTAATATAACTAAAATTCCAACCCCGTAAAAATCTTGGAGAGTTCCTAAACAAGTTTCTCCCCATCCGTCATTAGTTCTTGTAAAAAAATGATAGATGCATTATTTACATCTATTACAATTTTTTGGATAATTTATTTGAGGAATTGGACAATCCTCTGCAATTTAGGCTTAGAAACATTATTTTGAAACATATCTGGGGTATTTTTCACTAAGAGCCCCAAACAACAAGAATTGTCTCCCACATTTTACCACATAATGTTCTCACTTTTGAGTGAGAGATATAAAATATTTTCTTCCTTTCTAAGTCTCTTTGGATTATGTTCCTTCCAAAGAATCCAAAATCGGTTCTATCCCACTCAAAAAAATAGATGAACCTTTTTTCCTTTTCCTAAGATTGGAATTTTCAACCTTTTAGTTTTGGAAATCACAATGGGGTTCCAATTCGACTTTCTTCCAAAATGAGTTCATATATTTTCTAGACGAGGATGACTCATCACCTTGAATCCCTCATAATGCTTCTAGGGGTATGAAAGGAGGATTCTTAGGGATGATAATCCCTAATATAATATGGAGGAAATCATTGTATTGTTCCTTAACCTTATTGTCTAACCCTACCACTGAAGACCCCAAAAAACAAATTTTTGAAACTCTTTTCATTATTAGGTGGAGGAAGAATATTCTTCTTACCCAATTCTTCCAATATTTCAATTAATATTGTTTATAGTTCTAGATATTATTCCTCCTACTAACCTATAATAACCATTGTGTTTTATTCCAACAAATATTTTCCCTCAAGATATATTTTCATAATGCCCACAGAGGAAACTCTAGTCCTTGGAGATTGGTGATTTCCCCTGTCATTTTACTAATCCTTACAAAACCAAACCTTTAATCTATTTGGTAGTGGAAATTCATCTACTAAGTCCCTTACAAATTATAAGAGACATTACGAGTCCTTTAGAGACATCCATTCCTACTAAAATTCTTTCCATACCCATGTATCCAAAATCATATTAGGAATTATTCACCTAATATAAATTACCTAAGGTATTTCCTATTTCCATAAATATCTCATATTATCGTAGAATAGAGGGGATCCTTGGAAACCTTGCATGGATATGAAAAGAATATGTTATCACACTAAGTTGCGTTATCTCTTTAGCCCTTAGTTTCATCTTTTCCTAAGCCCTTACATTTTCATTTTTAATTTGTCCCCTTTTAAAGGCGTGTTTGTTTAGGCCCCCTTGATAAATAAATTGTTGAGTCATGACTTATGTTTTGATCCTCATACAAATTTTGGACTTAGGACCAGTTTTTTCATGACTTATCTTTGATTCCCTTCATGACTTGTCACTAGGATAGACTCACCCCACGAACAACTTGATTTGACATGCCATTTTCCTCGTTCATGCCCTTGTAGCCATGCCTTGTTGTCCTTTTGATTACTGTCCAATCATTTTTTGAAATGAAGCGTTGCCAACTCATTAAGAGTTTATGTAGTGCACTTCCTTTCGATCATATTCTACCATGATTTATGATTACAATGTTGATGTCATATATTCCTTGTTTTCAATGCCATAGGTGGTTAAAATATGATTTCAAGAACTCATATTTATGAGCTCTGATAATGGTTTTTGAATTTTGAAAAAAAACTCAAATTGTTGCGTTGCACAAATTACCACTTCTGACCAGTTGGTAGAAACGCTACCAAATCCGATGTTGAGGTGGATTCAGAGGCCAAGTTACTCGTGACTTCTTCCTGAAATCTTTTTGAGGCCTCGAACTGACTTTACTCCACAGGTATTATGTGTTTTGTTCCTCTACACATCAATTTCAAGGAGAATTAATGCTCATAATTTTGGTTATCATGCCTGCATAGTTGGAGGAGATCTTTCCTCATGCCATCCTATTAGTTTCTTCCCTCCTTTCAAACCTATAGATCTCATTACCTGCCTATTTAATTTGATATATCTGCCCATAATTACCACTGATCTCACAACACCCAAACATATCTTATCCTCTACATGTGTGGTGTGCTACCTAGAGATGCTACTCAAGATACACTATTTCTCCCCTCCTCCTATGACAATTGAGTTAGGTAATTTTAACCAAGTTTCCAAGACTATTACAGGGTATCCTTTCATCATATTATTCCTAGTGTTTCATATCTGCACATATTCAGGGAGGGATTTCTATAGCCAGTTCTAGCTAGCTAGCAACCAGTTTGGTTTAAGGGAAATTCTTGTAAAGGGGTAGCCTTGTCCTTTTGAACTTTGACTTTTTAATCCTCTTGGTTATCACCACTCCATAGCCCTAAAATATCCTATCCTAAACTATGGAGACTCCTCAGATGAAGAAGTCACACATGGGAGGTAAGGTGCTTAGAACTGATCCTATAGATATGCATCTATTCGAGGTAGAGCCCATGTCCAGAGAAGTTTTTCAAAGGGTGGGATTCCTCTCTTTCTGCCAAAATATGCAAAGAGGTCATCTTGAGGTGACAAGGCATTTTGCCTTACATTTTGATGGCTTGAAGACCAAGGTAGGGGACCTAGAATTTGAGGTGTCTGAGACCTCTATTTCAGCTACTACAGGAATCCCTATCACATGTGAGAGAGGGTTTAAAGACATGGCCTTAGATGCAGCCTATGCCAAATATTTTCTTAAGCATGAACATCAAGATGATAATCTGAGTAAAGGTGTGCCAAGGAATCATATAATTGAGCAGGTCGACAGGATATTGAGGATCATTCAGAGGTACTTTACATGTGCAGGGAAGTTCATTACACTATACCAGTACCATATAAGGCTTTTGATACATTTTAGTGGAAAAATTTAAATGAACATTCCCTACTATTTGCTAAGGAGCATAGGAAAGATGTCAGACAGGGTTCAATCCAAGTCTAAGGATGTGGATACTAGCATATTTCACTCCAGATTGATTAGAATGCTAGTTTCTGAAGATCTAGGTAAGAAGGATATCTCATGGGAACATTTCGTTATTGCTTCTCACTTTAAGCTTCATATAGAAGCTACTCCTCAGTCATAGATAACAAGCCCTTTAGCATCCACTAGTGCTTCTAAAGTAGGTACTAGCAATAAGAGAAAGATAAAAGTTCTTGTTCAAGATCAAGAGGCCATCAAGGAGGCTGCAGGAACTGAGGACGAGGCTTGTAATTATCCACACAGAGATATTTCACCCCCTCCTCCACCAGAGTTAGAAGAAGCCCCTTATTCTACTAAAAATACAACAAATAAAGGGAAGAAGCTACACTTCTTGTCATCTCCTTCAACGACCAACATTAAGGTCAGAAATACTTTCAAAAGAGCATGAACTCCTAAAGAGGTTGTTGAAGAATATTCCCTACCAAAAGTCTCTATCCTATAGAAGAAAAAAGATAAGGGCCAAGGCATTGGAAATCCCATGGATAAGAAAGAAGAAATCCTTATATAGAAGAAGAAAGAATAAATCCTTGTACATAAGAAGAAAGATAAAGGCAAATGCATCAAGAAGCCTGATGAGATAGAAAAAGTAATCCCTATGTAGGAGGGAGAGGAAACCATGAAAAATCATGTTGAGACTATTCACATTACTACTCCA
This sequence comes from Picea engelmannii, assembly GCA_009831015.1. NCBI lineage: Eukaryota > Viridiplantae > Streptophyta > Pinopsida > Pinales > Pinaceae > Picea > Picea engelmannii. Next base: position 27,208 of record ML807772.1, read on the forward strand.
CCTCGCAGCCAGATGTTCAAAAGACTAATCAGGAAACTGAGGGATGTTAGGAAGGAGGTGGCTCATTTGAAAGAAGATGCCATGTCTAATAGAGTTAAGATGAAAGAACTCATGGATGGATACAACCACACTCTTGACCTAGCAAGGTTTGCAGCAAGAAAGGCCCAGCCTCTCCATAGGAAGCTCAAAAACCTTTATAGGTAGAACAAATACTTTCGGTCTCGGAATAAAAGGCTCAAAGTAGAGTTGCAACATTTCCAAGATGAAATGGCTTAAAGGAACTTGCAGGTATTGGTTGAAGCTTCTATTGAAAAGGATAAACCAACAACCAAGGAGAGAATAGCTCCACTGAAGTAGCCTACCACTGCTAAAGGGAATAATATTGTTGT